>JARJHM010001159.1:0-59885 GCA_033356055.1 Carex pumila | reverse complement strand
AGGAACAAAGGAAAGATTAAGGCTATCAACATCATCCATCCATTCGTTCTCTCTTGCCTAGAGCTCAAAGGAAGCGAAGAGCATCATCTCTTAGCACCAAAATGGAGGTACTTCGCTTGATTTTTAATCGCGGTCGACGCCGCGTAAGTCTAGATTTTCTGTTCTTTACTCGATTTATCTCCATGTACTTGTTGCTATAGTGAAATCGAGGTCTGTCTGACAAAGAAAGAGAGAGAGAGAGATCAGAGTCAATTAGTAAATTTTGAGCAAAGAAAGCGAAATTCTTTTCTTTGTTTATGGCTTTTAGCGAAGAGAATTTCATTTATAAGAGAAATAGTTTGAAAGTAGATGTTTTGTAATTAATTTGAACGAAGTATTAAACCCATAAAAAAAACTATATGCCAGGCTGTTTTGACAGAGCAGTTTTGGCTTCATGCAGTGCACAAACAGTATGAAATGCTGTTTTGATTCTATAGTCCGTGCACTGCATGAAGCCAAAACTGCTTTGTTAAAATCTTTACCCAGGAGAAGGGGGCACCAACACATTTATTTGGTTTCTATATGTACCAACCAGTGTAATATTTACCAGTACAGTACAGTTTGGTAGTTAATTGAGGTCCGTGTGACAACTCCTCCCGGTTGAATTGGAAAATTTCAAGAGAGATATCAGAGTCAACTAGTAATTTTGAGTGACCGACTATAAGAGATAAAGTGAAATTCTTTTCTTTGTTTATGGTTTTTTTTTTTCTCTTTGATTTTAGCGAAGAGAATTTCATTTATAAGAGAAATAGTTTGACTTGGAGTACGACTGCAGAATCAAAATAAGAAGCTAAATTTATGTAAAGTACATGGTTTTGTAATTAATTTGAGCAAAGTACTAAACCCATAAAAAAAAAAACATATGCAAGGCTGTTTTGGCTTCATGCAGTGCATAAACCATATGCAATGCTGTTTTGATTCTATAGTCCTTGTGCTGCATGAAGCCAAAACTGCTCTGTTAAAATCTTTACCCAAGAGAAAGGGGCACCAACACATTTAGTTTCTATATATACCAACCAGTGTAATATTTACCAGTACAGTACAGTTTGGTAATCTCATAATGTTATCTATGTATCAGTTATGGACAAGTGGCTCGAGTGACAAAAACAAAGCGATGGTGGAGCAACTGGAGAGGTACGGGATTGTGCAGTCTAAGAGAGTAAAGGAAGTTATGGAGGCGATCGATCGAGGATTATTCGTACCAGCTGGCAGTGGTTCGCCTTACTATGACAGCCCAATGTCGATTGGTTACAACGCTACCATATCGGCTCCTCATATGCATGCCACTTGTCTAGAGTTACTGGAGAAGCACCTCCAGCCTGGCATGCGGACCCTAGATGTTGGCTCAGGTTCTATCTTTCTATTGCTTATAATAGCACTATAGTAGTAGTGATAATAATGCCTTGTGTTTTTAAGCAATGGTTTGGCTTTTGTAGTGAGGCTGTGGTGCTATGCATAGCGCGGACTAGTCTGTACTATGGATCAATATCTCCACCTTCAAAGTCCAAACAGTCGATCTGAATCATTCAACATGATCTCAATATGAAGATGTATTTGTAGATCAAATTTTACATTTTTTTTTACAATTTTTTAGATAGGTAGAAAATCACTTAATCTAAAAATTCTAGACCATTCAAAAGTAGTGGTTTTCTACCCACCTAAACAAATAGTAAAAAAATGTAAAATTTAGTCCGCAAGTACATTTTCATATGGAGATCATGTGTGTTGAACGGTTTAGATCGACTATTTGAACCATGAAAATCAAGATATTGATCCATATGACAGACCAATCTGTGCTATGCATAGTACCATAGCCTCACTCTTGGCTTTTGTTTATATCATTTGGTATTTTTTTCTTTTTTTGGTTTCTTTTGGTTTATGTAGTGTTTTCTTAAATTTATTGGTATCAGGGTGCCTCTTTAAATTTTGATGAAGCTAAAAAACTTGATTAGTCTTACTTAACTATCTAACATAGTTATACTTTTTGTTATTTTTTTTAATCTCTGTGCAGGGACTGGATACCTGACTGCTTGCTTTGCTATGATGGTGGGCCCACAAGGGCGTGTTGTAGGTGTTGAGCATATCCCTGAGTTGGTTTCTTTTTCAATTGATAACATCAAGAGAAGTGCGGCTGTGCCTTTGCTGGACAATGGTTCTCTGTCCATTCATGCTGCGGGTAAATTTGTATAATCTGACTTCAGTTATATGTTGACATGTTATATATATTATGTTTATGCTACAACATAAGACCTCACAAACCCTAGTTAACTCCTAGTTGGGTGAGAAGTCTGAATCAAATTCAACTTTGCTTGAAATTTTGGTTAGGTCAAAGTAAAAAAAAAAAAATATGTTAACAAAATAAGTGTGTGAACTAAGTATCACTCTGAATAAATAAACAAAGGCAAAAATATTGATCCAACCAATACTGGTAAGTTAGTTTCTGGTATATATGGGTTCTGGTGTTATGGGTTCAATTTGGTCAAAAAAAAATTCAAGGGGTTAAGTCTAAATTAGTTAAACGGCACCACTTGTCATAGCGAAAAAGCAAAACATGACTCTATATTTCATAATTGGCACATTACAAATATTGATACTACAACCTTTGAAATTTACAACATTTTCTTACAAATTGTTACTAGATGGAAGGCAGGGGTGGCCTGAGATGGCACCTTACGATGCGATCCATGTGGGGGCCGCCGCACCGGAAATCCCACAAACCCTGCTAGATCAATTAAAACCTGGGGGCAGACTGGTAATACCAGTTGGTACAGTATTTCAAGAACTGAAGGTAATTGATAAGAATCCTGATGGGTCCCTCAGTGTCAGAGATGAGACGTCGGTGCGTTATGTCCCTCTGACAAGCAAAGCAGCACAATTGAAGGCTTATTAACTTGTTGCTCTTTGAATTTTCATTAATAGTATTATGCTGTTAGCAAGTTGTGCTTGTTGTGTAAAGTATTGTGAAGCATGTTATGTGATGTATGTAGTTACCAGACTTTGGAAATTATCTATAACTAATTATGTAGATGAATTAATTGTGTTTTATAATCGTTGTGTTGAATGCAAAAGGTGATCATGTTAACAAACAAAAATTGATATTAACAAAGAAAGTAACAATTAAGTATATAAATAAATAAACAAATAAATATTGAAGGATCCAACAATAAAAGAACAACAGTTTGGGTTTTGGATGGGCTTTGAACCATTGAGGCCTGGCCCAACTGAATTTAGAAATTAGATCCCGTAAAGTAACCCAAAGTCTGATTTTTAATCCGGACCGTTCAATCAACTTAATATTCTGATTGGACGGTCTGAATCCAAATCCAAATTTTGATTTGCTTTAGGGAATCTGGACCCGTGAATTTACCCAGTGCATCCTCCACCGAACCCAGTGTGTGAATCTTATTCTCTGAGGTAACATAATATTTCTGTTGGGATCACAGCCGTCCAATAGGATCCCGGACCAATCTGGCCCAAGGTGAATTCGATTGGACGGTACAGATCCAGACAGAAATATTCTGTTACCTTAGGTAATACGAGTTACAGGAGGTAGGGACAGAAATACAAAACTAAACAAGAACAGAGTACCTTTTCGAAAAATTGACATCCCTAGAAATTATCGCTTATCTGAATCTAAAACCCTCTCTCTATTTCATAGCAGCCTCTCCTCACCTCACCTCCACTCTTCAGCCTCCAACTCTCTCCTCTCAGCGAAAGCCTTATCCTCTTCTCTCCATCTCTCAAATGGCTTCTCTTCTTGCTCCATCTCTCACTTCCATATCTCTCTCAGATTCAACCCTAATTTTCAAGCCTTCCCTTTTTCAATTCCGCTCCGCCACTGTTAGACCTTCCATTTACAACCTCCCGAATCTCTCCATTTCTTTCCAGAGAAAAACCCTCCAGTTGACTCCTCTCTTTGCGTCAGGCTTCACTGAACAGGAAGTGGAAGACAAGGAACTGGACGGCGACAGCGATTTTGCTGGAGAGGATGAAGGTGACTTTGCTTGGAGTGAAGGAGAGGAGGCAACTGGAGAAGAAGAGGGGGTTTCTGATGAAGCAGACGAGGAAACTGGAGAAGAGGAGGAGGAATCCTATCCTGAGCCACCTGAAGAGGCTAAGCTCTTTGTAGGAGGTATCCCATTTGATATCACCACTGAAGAACTCGCCAAGCTTTTCGACGAGGCTGGAGTCGTTGAATATGCTGATGTATAATTTTCTCTTTCTGAAAGTTTCTTTCTTTAGTTTAATTGGGAATTGTTGTTTTTTCTAAGTTAAAGGGTAGAACTTGCATTGTTACTGATTCTAATTGGGAAATAAGGGAAAGGAAAGAATTCAGGTTTTGGTCACTGAACTTTCTATAAAATAGCAAGTTAGTCCATGAACTTTGAAAAGATGACAAAATTGATGCCTAACTTTTATATGGACCAAATCAGTCCTTTTAAGTTCCTAATAAGAACTAAGAAGGATTAATTTGAGAGAAGTTGAAGGATTGATTTAGTTTTTTCAAAAGTTGAAGTATTGATTTGATGCAAATGAAAGACCAAGACCAACTTGGTTCTGAGAAATTTTATTAGGGACCAATTTAGTGCAAATGAAATTTCAGGGACTAATTTAGCTTTTCTAAGAAAGTTAAGGGGCCAAAACCTGAATTTTCTCTGGAATAACTAAAAATAAAAATAATTTTTTTCTAGAGGAACTGCCCACTTTGACTTGTTTTGAAGTTTGAATTCAAAACCGCTATTTGCTAGAAGTACGAAAACTATATATTTGGCTAGTAATGTACAAAATACAAATCTAACTCAAGATTCTTAAAGAAACCTAATTTCCAAAACATAACTAAAATTTTGCTGAGAATTAAGTGGACTTTGCTATTAATTTCTTTACTTTCATCATTAATTTGAGTTTATTTGTCAAATACAAACTTCTCTGCAACAAAAACATTTTCTTTTGTTGCAGGTTAGATCTCTAAGTTGTTATATTTTTTTTTATGGAATATGACACTGTTGGTTCTTGTATTTCACATGAAATTCTAGTATCTGTACAGAATAGTAGACAGTAGATATTTACTCATACTGTAATCATGCACAGTAAATTATGAAATTTGCATGGTTATGTGGAATATTTCTTATTTTAGAGGTCTAATCATGCAAGTAATGTTTTAATTCAAATTTGTTTTACAAGGGAATTCTAAAATCTTTATGTTTCTGTGGATTGTAGATAATATACAACAGAGAAACTGATCAAAGCCGTGGATTTGGATTTGTCACTATGCGTACTGTTGAAGAAGCCGAAAAGGCCATGAAAATGTTTGATCGCTATGTAAGTTTTCTTGTTGTTCTCTATTATTGACCAAATTTTCTCAGCATACTTACATATACGAATTCATATCACCTAAAGTAACTCAATTTTGAGTTTAGATCTGGACCGTCAGATCTGTTTTGGCACTAATAGTAAAGGGCCTCCGTGCATTCCACCTTGGGCCGGATTGGCCCGAATTCTGAGTGGACAGTCCCAATCTAAAATCAAAATTTGAGTTACTTCAGAGGATCCGGACTCTCTATATTTACTTTCTATTGTAAGGGGACTTAGAGGGGCTTGCGGAACATCCTTGTTTTTTAACTTGACAATACAACTTTCAGTATATATAATAACAAAAGGAACTTACTAAATATTTTGGCACTTTAAAAAATGGGAAAAGCAAAGACAAAACATATGTCAATGTAATGTCTTTTAGCATCCCACATATACACAATTTCTTGATTCTAATACCAAGTTCTTGATTCTCTATATTTCATTTAGTTTCCAAATTATTAAGATCTGAAGTAAACACAATGTAAAGTTCCCAAATTATTATAATATATAATATGAAAACAATCTTAGATAGTGCCTCATTCTTAAACAAATATTTCATTAATAAGGGCAGCATGAGCAGTACTGATACATACATGGCATTGTTGAATATTTAAACAGGAACTGAACGGGCGGATACTGAAGGTGAACAAAGCGTCTCCGAGAGGCACTCGGGTGGAGAGGCAGAGTACATTTGCGCAGCCGCAGCACTCAGTGTATGTGGGAAACCTGTCATGGTCTACTGACGAGGCGCGACTCGAGCAGGTGTTTAGTGAGTTTGGCAAGGTTATTAGTGCACGTGTCATGTATGACCGTGAGACTGGCCGGTCCCGAGGCTTTGGTTTTGTCGCCATGGAGACTAAAGATGCCATAGATGATGCTATTGCTGCCCTTGATGGAAAGGTCAGAAAATATATAGATACAGTATTTTTTGAGTGAGGTTTTGGTACTATGCATAGCACGGATTGATTTGTAATATCGATTAATAATTTTTGTTTATAAAGTCTAAATAGTTGATCTGAACCAAATGTACTTGGAGACCAAATTTTACATTTTTTTAGAATTTTTATTATTATTTTTTTAGATAGGTAGAAAATCACTACTTTTGAATGGTCTAGGATCTTTATATCAAGTGATTTTGTACCTATTATAAAAAATAGTACAAAAATTCAAATAAATGTGAAATTTGGCAGCTAAGAAAATTTTCATATGGAGATCATGTTGACTTTGAAAATGGAGATATGGAACCATAGTACAGACCAAAGTGCGCTATGCATAGTACCATAGCCTAATTCTTTTTTTTTTTTCCTATTTTCTGTTTTCCTCTGATAGTCGCTTAAAATTTAAAGTTTGGATTGTGATCAAAATAATCGGGATCAGAATCTAGGTAAAACAGATTGGTCCCTGTTTCCTTTAACTGGCTATTGCGAAGAAGTTTTCCTTTTAATACTGTGGATTGATAGGTTGTTTGCTTACAAATCTAATTATTCAAAAAAATTAAGGGAAATTTGGTTATTTTTCTTACCCTCAAAGGCATTAAGGTTCGGTGTCATCTGCAAAGTTAATTTTCAAAATGGTTACAAATTTTTCACCTCATATTTTTGAAATTTTTGTTACAGGATTTGGATGGCCGAGCTTTACGTGTGAACATTGCCGAACAGAGGTCGAGATAGACCCATGTATTGAGTTAAAAATAAGCTGGAAAAAACATTGAAGGAAGATAGATTTCGTATTGTGGGTTTATCAGCTATTGTTTGTTCTGTAGGTCTCCGTAATTTTCGCCCTCTTTTTTTTTTTGTTCTCTCTATTTTTTTGATGTAGTTTTTGCCATATTTACCTGCACCTTAAGAGTTTTTCCTGCTTGCTCTCTATAGCTCGAGGCTGGCTCCACTTTATTCAATAGGATATTGTGTTGCAACAATTATCTGAAGAAATTAGTTGTGCTTTGAATTTTGTTTGTTTTGTTTGCTTCTACGACGGAGTTCGGGATGCTTCAAAAGAATAGTGTGGCATTTGGTGAAGAAGCTGGCATCAGATGGGCATCAGACTGATGTCCATTTGGAGCCGTCTGATTTCAATTATTAGGTTTGCATGCACCACTGCAAGATTTGTGCTGATCAAATTTGCATGAATCTTAACATGAATCAGACTGTTATGATCGGACATCGGACAAAAACTACTGATGCTTATATGCAATTTGGCCCCCATTACAAATTGAAATTATAGCATGAGAGGCAACTTGATCATTTTGTTCACAACCCAAACAAAAATTGAAAAAAATAAAATGAAACGTCACAAAGAATGCTAATGCTACAAGGGAATCACAATTCAGTACAAGCAAAGTATCATCCAATTTACAAGTTCCAAGTCTTCGTAGGACATGATACTGGCCGCCATTTTTTCGGACAATTGTCAAAGCCATCTCTGTAATAGGCGCAAATAAGGTTGGCTCTTCAAAATAGATGAATGTTTCTTAAACATCCGCCTTAGAATAGTCAAATCAAGAATAGCTCTTGTTTGTCTTATTATAATAACAAAATCTTAATTAGGAATAATTTATTCTAATAAAACAAAAAGTTTGAATTTTCTATTTTAGCTATTTTAATCTAACCAAACACCGAATAGGCTATTTCGAATAGTCTTAACTCCAAAAATAGTCTACTCTTAACCCAACTAAATGTAAGAATAAGAAAAATAGAGAAAAAAAATCTGAGTTAAAAAGAATAGAAAGAGATCAATGTTTTATGATACACATTGTATTGTAAGTAAACCAAAATCTAGATTCTAGTTAGTGCAGTGAAGGCGAGTTCCTGGTTCGGTTTGCTGCCTCAGTTCATTAATGTAACTGAAAAATTCGGTTATATCTTTATAAACTCTATATATATAGTGCATAAAAAGTTTTCAAATTTTAGTGCTAACTTTACAGATATGTTGCTGAATCTGGGATTGGTTTTAATACTAGAATAAACTGAGACTATTGAAAATATAACAGCATGCCCGGTCCTGGTGCAGGGCACTCAGGGTGATGGCTTCGGATCCCAAGATCCAAAAGAGTAAAAAAAAAAATTAGTTTGTATATATTAAAAAAAAATCTGCATGTATTAAGACTAAATAAGATATTAGGAGTTCTGGCGATCCATTTTTTTTATTTTTCTTTTGGAGCAATTTAAATGATGTTCTTAATATATAAATCTGCAAATTAAAACACAAAGTTTGGGTAGTGTAGTTTGTTATCACGTGCGTGCGCATGCTGAAGCTAGTGGTGAGACTCGAATCAGGGAACTTTAGGTTTACAACATTGCTCATCTACCACTACACTATCTATCCTTTATTATTAGAATATAATTATTTTAGCTACTAGATTTATACATTAAGAATATCATTTATATTGTCTGAAAAAAAGATAGATCGCTAGGTTTGAGTATTTTTAAAATTCTCAGAAAACCATGAATATTTTTGTAATTTTTTATTTTATGGTGGATATTAATAAAAAATTCGGTCTACCTTACTATCTATTCTTTATTGTTAGAATATATAACTATTGATATAATACAAGGTAGTGTAGTGTAGTGGTAGATGGCAATGTGGAGAACATTTAAATTTTTGGCGGTTTTCATCACATGATTTGCGGTAGATATTAATTGTAAATATATCTTTTTTTTTTTTTTGTAGTGGGTGAAGTTACCTATATTTCATTAAGCACAGAAAATTGTTACATAATTATTATATTTATAAGTTAAGAAAAAACGGAAAAAGGACCAAACAAAAAAAAGGAATACTAAAAAATAGTTGTGATGAACTCTTTGAGTTAGCAGGAATTAGTTCGCCATTCTGCTATTCTATTAAAATATTAGATTAACGGTTGTTATGGATTTTAAATTAGCTGCTATCCTCGCTAACCCTACTCCCAATCCACATTATATCAATTAGCTATGTGATCAACAAATAACTGGCCACAAGTTATCAATTGGTGCCATGATAGCTACTTAGCTAGTATGATACCTTTTCCGTGCAATTATACCAATTTAGGGCAAGTTGCCCATAGGCAAATGAAATATTATCTTTTGAGTTGATACATATCGGTCGTCCGATTGTAAACAGACTAACGGAATTCATCTAATATCTGCCTAAAACATAGAGAGATCTTCAATATTAATGTGGATTTAATACGCACGAATCTTGACACTGACCGGACAGTCCAGATGCATTAACTAAAAAAATTCCTTTTTGAGTTAATGCAGAGGATACGAATTCCATCATTACAAGGTACACTATATATAATATAATATAAGATGCAAATCATCCTATTTCATGACTGTGATTCGTGTCCACTCATGTACTCTCTCAATTATTATACATAAACATTGGATATTAGCTATGTACGTTTACTAGTGTTGTAAATGAAGGTAGGTGCTCGTTGGACGGACATGGTACCGTCAAGTGATTAATCGAAAATAATCGAGAATAATTGACCGATTAGTCGAAAAAATCTATGACTGTTTGATCACCGCCAACAACTAATCGGCTTAAACGACCATTTTTTACAACACTGATGTTTACAATAAAAAATTTTAGTGTGTCCATTTAAACTTTTGAAATAACCATTTTTCCCATCAAAACACCACAATATCCAATATCACATTCAAATTTAATATTCTTTCTTCTATGCCCATTTAACTATTTAACATTTTACTTAATTATTTTAAAAATTAAATTTACTAATATGTCCTCTGATTTTAAATAGACATGTCCATTATTTTTTAATATCCTCTCTTGTTAAAAAAATTAATACATTATTAGAAAATAATGGACATGTCCATTTAAAATTAGAGGACACATTGGTCAATTTAATTCTTAAAATAATTAAATAAAATATTAAATAGTTAAATGGACATAGAAGAAAAATGTTAAATTTGGATGGATATATTGGATGAGGAGGGTTCAAATGCCTCCATTTTTAAAAACTTTAATGACTAAAAATCAAAAAATTAAAAATCAAAATAAAACTGTTAGATATGATCTATGTTTATTTTCTCTATGTGCTTACAAAAAATTATCATATTTTGATTTTGGTTAAATGTGAATAAATAAGTTGAAAAATTAATGTCTAAATATTATCCACATTAGTGTGTTACTTACAAGCTCTTGATGACAACTAAAACAAAATTGAAATATAATAATTTTCTACATGTGCATAGATAAAATGATATAGATCATATTCAGCGATTTTATTTTGACTTTTGAGTTTTAAAATTTGAGCTGTTAATGCTTTTAAAAATAGAGACATAGTGGAGGCATAGAAAATGGAGGTATTTGAGCCCTCCTTATATTGAATATTGTGGCTGTTTTGATAGAAAATTGGCTATTTCAAAAGTTTAGATGAGCACAGTAGAAATTTTCTCTAATAAAAAAATCGGGAGTACATCACCGGTGTTAACTTTAAGGTTTTAGTTTATTAAAATGAAAAGCATCTCCAATCGAATAAAATTACTAAATTAATGTATTACTTCAATTTCTCCGGTTCACTTTTTTTTTTTTTTTTTTGTCAAGATTCCACACGTTTTTTTTCTCTTTCCCAAACTTTTCCTTGGCATCTTTCATCACCAAACTATTCTTCTTCTTTCAGAAAACTTTAAGAAGACAAAGCTTGCACATCTCTGTTTAGCTACTTTTGCTTCAATTCATTGCAAAGAAGGTATAGATAACCATGATTTGGAAATTCATTGCAAAGAAGCTTGCATAAAAGGTGTGTTCTATTTGTAATGATTATATTATATTATATAATTAGTGGATTATTTGAGTATAATCTTTTGTTGATAACCCAAACAGGGGAGAAATGAACTTATTTTGGGATAAAACACTCGATATTTTGGGGTCAACTATTGGTCAATCTGCTGTTGCTTCTTGGCTTAACGTCTCGGCTGTCGATAGTTACCGTTCAAATCTTCGTGCGGCATTGCCAAAGGCACGACTCTTAATCGAGAGAGCCGAATGCTGGTGATTACCAAAATACAACCCCATAGATGAGCTCCTTTCCCAGCTTAAAGATTCCGTCTACGAAGCTGAAAGCATAATTGATGAATTGGAGTACCGAAGATTGAAGAATGAAGTCGAAAAGGGCTTCTTTCCAGGTATTAATTTTTTGGGGGACTGGATGAGGGATTTCCCAAACACAGTAAAAAGGGTTCTTGAAAGGCTTAATGACGTCTATGATGAAATGAAAATAATCTGTGACAGTCGTGGTATACCAGAAAATCCCAACCAATTTAGCCAAACTGCTAGACCGATTACAAGCACATTTCTTAATGCATCAAATGTGTATGGGCGTGAAAAAGAGTTTAATGAAGTGATCTGTCTAATGGGAGTTCCCAGCTCCGGATCTGGTCAAAGGAAGAGAGCAAAGAAAATCATGAGCGTGTCTAATTTAGAAATTAGGGAGAGTAGCAGCAGAATGGATAAGAAACAGAATGTATCGGTTATATCTATTGTAGGCATGGGAGGTGTTGGGAAAACTACCCTTGCTCAAAAGGTTATCAACGATAATAATGTAAAATCCCATTTTGATCATATTATGTGGGTTTGTGTTTCTGATAATTTTGATTCGGTAAGGTTAACTAAAGAAATGATTGAGAGCGCCACTGGAAAAAATAGCAAACTTACTAATTTAGATGCCCTGCAAAAAAGGACTTACAGAAGGCATTAAATTCCAAGAGATTTTTGCTAGTCCTTGATGATGTTTGGAGCAAGAAATGGCAAGATCTATTGGCACCAATGGAAGGAGCATCAAAAGGAAGTGTAGTGCTGGTGACAACTAGGTCGCTTGAATGCGTGGAAACTCCAGGCACGAGTATAAGCCTCGGAGATGTTATGAATTTGGTGGGTTTAGAAGAGGATATTTACTGGGAGTTCTTTAAGAGCTGTTCGGTTGCCGAATCAAACAATATTAATCCAGAATTGGAGGATATTGGTAAGGAAATTTGTAAAAGGCTAAAAGGATCTCCCCTTGCTGCCAAAACAATTGGAGGTGTTTTGGGAACGAACTTAGATGTTAGACACTGGAGGAATATCAAAGACAGTGAAATGTGGCGAATACAAAAGGATGAACGTGATATACTTCCGGTACTTCAATTGAGCTATCAGTATTTACCCTCTTATCTGAAAAAATGTTTCTCGTTTTGCTCACTTTATCCCAAAGATTTTAACTTTACCCAATCTGAGTTAACAAAGTTTTGGATCATGCAAGGTTTAGTTAAACCTCTAGATAATGTCCACCAAATGAGAACTCTGGCAGAGGGTTACTTTTTTGACCTTGTAAAGAGATGTTTTTTTCAAAAACTTCCACGTAGCCCTAACGGTTCATATGAAGATAAATATGTGATCCATGATCTGATGCATGATGTGTGCCAATCTATAACAAAAGATGAGTGTTTTTGCCTAGAAAATGGGAATTCGGAACATAAAGTCTCTTTTGATATACGACACGTATCAGTATATCGAAAGAACTTAAAGAAGAAGAAGGAAAGTGAGTTGTGCAAATATAAGAAATTGCTCTCGCTGAAGGTAGCTTATACTAGCAGTTGTTCCATTGCTGCAATGAAAAGCTGGTGCAATGAGCTCACAAATATTCGATCATTATCTCTTGCAAGATGCAAAATTAAGGAGCTACCTGAAAACATTGGAAACCTAAAGCATCTTCAGTTTTTCGATATTTCTGACACAAATATTGAAACATTGCCCGAGTCATTTTGTAGCCTTTACAATCTCCAGTATCTAAACATGAATGATTGCCGAAATATTAATTGTTTCCCAGAAGGATTCAACAATTTGGTTAATTTACTACTACTCGAGTTGCCTTTGGAAAAGGTCTCCTTGGTAGAACATATTGAAAATATTTTCAAAGCAATCCATCTTTATGATCTGTGGGTTTACGTGTCAAATGAGAAAATTGAAACTTTAAAGAACATTTGCAAACTCATTGGAACTCTGTCAATAATGGATCTTGAGAAAGTTCCCAGCAAGGAAGCTGCTGAACAAGCACAACTGAACAGGAAACCATTAATTAACTGTTTGAAGTTGTCTTGGTCCGGAAAGAGAAGTCAATCTGGTGACCAGTCGGTAAGCAATGAAAATCTAGATGAGGAGGTACTTCATGGTTTATGTCCCCATCTTAATCTCAAAACATTGGATATCAACGGATATAGAGGTAGAAATTTATCACCAAGTTGGTTGAAGGAAGAGTTTTTGCCAAATTTAACGAAAGTTTGTTTTTACAAGTGCAAAAAGGCATCAACTATCTCTCACCTCCCTTGTTCCATCACTAAATTAACCTTTGATCATTGCGCCCAATTAACAAGCCTTCAGAACTGTTTGGAGCCAAACCACCTGCCAGCACTAAAGTGTATTAAAATAAACTGTTGCTGGAAACTGGTGTCACTGCCAGTGGAATCATTTGGAGGATTTGTATCACTCGAATGTCTGCAAATTTATGATTGTGGGAATCTTAGATGTCCAGATGCTATGGTCTTACCACCCTCTATCAAGGTCCTTGAACTGGGTTCATGCGGTGAGCTCAAAAATTCAATTCCCAGTTGCCTGCAAAACCTCACTTCCCTTGAATCATTGCGGATACTTTCCAATACTGGGTTGAAGTCAATTCCAGCTGTGATCACAAGCAATCTGAAATCTCTATCAAATCTGTGTCTTCAGGACTGTGATATGTTACAGTCACTAGGGGGTCTCCAGTTTCTTGCATCTTTGCACGAAGTCACTATTATGAGTTGTCCTAAGCTTGATGAGACTAGAGGTCAAAATATATATGGAAAACTGCCATCAGGTAATCACTTTTTATTTACTTTGATTAATTTCAAAAGCAGAGGCTCCTTTGGGTGCATGTGACATTCTTAAGTTAGTTTAGTGATCAGACTCATTTATTTTCCTTCAAATATAACACAACTTCAATATTTATCTCACATGTCTGTTGTATCTTTTCTTTATTTTTTGGTGTGTACTAATCCAGCTTCCAAGTTCCGACTTCATCATAATGTGTTTTTTTTTAATATATAAAAGCTTTTTAGTGTTTTTATAATTTCTTAATATTGCAGAACTACTGGCACTGTTGGAAGATTCTGGAAAAGAAGGACAAGAAGGGCCTGAAATTTAACAGGTATTTTCTGGTCTATATAGGACCAATCTGATTCAAAATGTATGAGTCATTATTTCCCTAACTATAGGAATGTTGAGATTGGTGCATAACATTTTAATAAGAATGAGGCTATGGTACTATGCATAGCACGGATGGGTTCGTACTATTGATCAATATCTTTGTTTTCAGAAGCCTAACTGTTGATCTGAACCGTTCAACATGATTTCCATATGATATGTACTTATAGACCAAATATTACATTTTTTAGAATTTTTTTACTATTTTTTTATATAGGTAGAAAATCACTGTTTTTCGATTGTCCAGAATTTTCAGATCAAGTGATTTTTTACCTATATTAAAAAATAGTAAAAAAATTCTAAAAAATCTAAAATTTGGTCTGCAAGTACATATTCATATGGGAATCATGTTGAATGGTTTGGATTGACTTTTTAAAAATGAAGATATTGAAAAAAATGAAATTTTGAAATAAATTACTTCATTTATATCTTACATAATGATACAATAAAAAAAATACTAGAATTTACATAAATTGTGCGACTCAGACTCAGTTATGCAATTTAGTAATTAGTGAGTACACATCCGTCAGAGAATCTATTTGATAATAATAATGTGCTAATAATGAAATCTCTTCTTATTCATTTCAGACCTGTTGGTGTTCCCTCTTTCATGGTGCATGACTTGTTGTACGCAGCAGATTTGTCCTCCTGGTTCTTCAAATTATGTTGGTCAAAACAATACAATTTTTTATGTTTTGGATATACTGATTATTATGTTTGAATGCTTGTTTGTGTGTTTCCTCTCTGTGTGTGTGCGCATTATCATACTTTACTTAATATTTATGCGTGATTATGTACTGTTGGACTTATTCCATTTGTTTTGGTACTGCTGCTTTCAGTTCTTTTTTTGGTAATTTCCTAAAAGTGCTCTGTAAGACATCATGGATTGATTCAAGGATTTCACCTTTAGTTTTCTTTTTAATCATCAGTATTGTATTTCTCTATTTGTTCATGTTGCCATCATTTTTCATCTGTTTATGCTGCATCAGTAAATTCCTTTTTTTTTAAAATGAAAATTGACTCAATTACTAAATACTCTGTTTTTATTACCTCTTTTTTTTTCTTATCCTTTATTTCTTTGAATCAATAAGCAGGCAACCGACTTTTCTTGCCAGTGCTTCATGTCCCAAATTTGATCTGTGAGCTTTGATACTAGAAACAAAAATTAAATCACACATCAGGGATGTGTCTTTCTGGTGTTTGGTTTCAAACAGATCACAAATCTATTTGAAATGAGAGAGATTTAGAGGAAAGCCATGACATTGCCCCCAATAAGAAAAACAAACACTAGTTTTAGTTGATATACTTTCAATTTACTAAATTGATTGTAGGGGAAAAGTTGATCTCTTCACTTTAACAGAACAACAACAATATATACTTCATTTTTGTTTAAAAAACAATGTATTGTAAACACATAACCAATACCAAAGCACTAAAACATAGAGGTGCTTAGCTCAAAAAGTGCACACTCTCACATAACAAAGCTTAGTACAAAACCTCAAAACCAGCCTAATCCACCTAAATCTGATTGAAAAACGTTTTCAATAATCAAACAGAGCAGACCTGATGTGAAGATACAGAGTACAATATCCTTAATCCTCATTTTATAATATGAACAAAGCTAGGGTGTGTGATGTGCTCACCAAGAGAGGGTAAGCACAACTCTAAAAGTCTATTAGATTGTTTTCAAACAACAAATTCAAATTGTTGAAATCCATCTACTTCATGAGTGATACATTTACATGAAATATTCTTGGAAGTTTCAAATTAATTTAGTACATAGTCAAATGGTAAAAAAAATAATAAAATAACTTATAAAATTCTAATACAGTGACTTTGATACTGCATTGATTGATGGGCATTGTAAACACGGTGAGATGTAAGTATCCATGGAGTTGCATGTATCGATATATATATATAGGAATTTGCTAGCATGCTACGCGTAGCATAGAGGCCTTCCGTGCAACGGCTCAATATTCGACTTTTGAAAATCCTAATGGTCGATCTGAACCGTTCATCTTGTTCTCCATATTAATATGTGTTTGGAGACCAAATTTTACATTTTTTGGAATTTGTTTACTATTTTTATAGATTTATTGAAAATTGCTGTTTTCAGCAAATCTGGACCATAAAAAAACAGCGATTTTCAATAAATCTAAAAAAATAGTAAAAAAGTTTCCAAAAAATGTAAAATTTGGTCTCCAAACACATATTAATATGGAGAACAAAATGAACAGTTCGGATCGACCGTTAGGACTTTCAAAAGTCAACTTTTGAGCCGTTGCACAGAGGGCCTATATGTTATGCATAGCACCGTAGCAAGTTCCATATATATATATATATATATATATAGAGAGAGAGAGAGAGAGAGAGAGAGAGAGAGAGAGATGGGCTATGGTGCATTGGACTATAAATCACTGATTCAAAGTCCAAATGACCGATCCAAACTGTTTATCTTGTTCTCCATATTAATATGTGCTTGGAGACCAAATTTTACATTTTTTGGAATTTTTTTACTATTTATTAAGCCACTTTGAAAATCTGAAAATCCGGGTGAACAGTAAAAAAACAGTAAAAATTTCTGGACCACCGGATCGGCGATATATTTTTTAATATTTATTAAGCCACTTTGAAAATCAAGATGATATATTTTTTAATTGTACAAGTATAGTTCATTTATATATATATATATATATATATATATATATATATAGGTTGGATATTATACTTCCATAAGCATGTGAGAGGATATGCTTATAACTCATTTTTACGTTTTCAATGTCAAAATGGTTGATTTGAAAAGCTCAACATGTTATCCATATTATTATATGTTTGGAGACCAAATTTTACATTTTTGAGAATTTTTTTACTATATTTTCAGAATTTTTCAAAACAAGGTTTTTCATATTTTTTTTATTTTTTATTTTTCATATTTTTTATGACTGTTTTAAATAATTCTGAAAAAATAGTAAAAAATTTTCAAAAATTATAAAATTTGGTCTCCAAGCACATATTAACATGGAGAACATGTTAAGAGCTTCAGATCGACCATTTTGACATTGGAAACGCAAAATATGAGTAATAAGCATATGTCCACATATGCTTATGGAAGTAGAATAGCCAACCCCTCTCTCTCTCTATATGTATGTATCCGATTTAAAATAATTTAGCCTACATGAAGATCACCTTATCCAATTTTTTTTATTAATATCTACCATAAAATAAAAGTTACAAAAATATTCATGGTTTTAGGAATATTTTAAAAATACCCAAATCACCGGGACTCCTAGCGGTTCAATTTTTTTATGAATGCTAGGAATGGTTTTCATAATATCTTAAATCTCTATCAAATCTGCGTCTTGAGAACTGTTATAAACTACAGTCGCTAGGGGGTCTCCAGTTTCTTGCATTTTTGCACGAAGTCACTATTATTAAATGTCCTAAGCTTGTTGAGAGTAGAGGTCAAAATATAGATGGAAAACTGCCACCAGGTAATCACTTTTTATTTACTTTGATTAATTTCAAAAGGAGAGGCTCCTTTGTGTGCATGTGACATTCTTAAGTTTGTTTAGTGCTCAGACTCATTTATTTTCCTTCAAATATAACACAACTTGCTGTTGTTTCTTTTCTTTATTTTTTGGTGTGTACTAATCCAGCTTCCAAGTTCTGACTTCATCATAACGTGTATTTTTTTAATATATAAATGCTTTTTAGTGTTTTAATAATTTCTTAATATTGCAGAACTACTGGAACTGTGGGAAGATTCTGGAAAAGAAGGACAAGAAGGACCTGAAATATAGATAACCGTAACAGGGGAGAAATGAATTTATTGTGGGATAAAGCAGTTGAGTTTTTGGTGTTAACCATTGGTCAATCTGCTGTTGATTCTTGGCGTGATGGCTCGGGTGTCGATAGTTACCTCTCAAATCTTCGTGCGGCATTGCCAAAGGCACGACTCTTAATTGAGAGATCCAAATGCTGGCGATTACCAAAATACAACCCCATAGATGAGCTCCTTTTCCAGCTTAAAGATTCTGTCTACGAAGCTGAAAGCATATATGATGAATTGGAGTACCGAAGGTTGAAGAATAAAGTCGAAAATTTAATCAATTACTAAATACTCTGTTTTTATTCCCTCTTTGTTTTTTTTTTCTTATTCTTTATTTCTTTGTATCAATAAGCAGGCAACCGACTTTTCTTGCCAGTGCTTCATGTCCCCAATTTGATCTGTGAGCTTTGATGCTTGAAACAAAAATTAAAGCCATGACATTGCCCCCAATAAGAAAAACACACTCTAGTTTTAGTTGATATACTTACAATTTACTAAATTGATTATAGGGAAAAATTCGACCTATTCACTTTAACAGAACAACAACGGTTTATGCTTTATTTTTGTTTAAAGAACAATGTATTGTAAACACAACCAATACCAAAGCACCAAAGATAGAGGTGCTTAGCTCAAAAAGTGCAACCCTCACATAACAGAGCTTAGTCTTAAACCTCAAAACCAGCCTAATCCACCTATATCTGATTGAAAAACGTTTTCACTAATCAAACAGAGCAGACCTGATGTGACGATACAGTCATTTAAAGATGTATTTAAAGATACAAATTCACATGTAATAACAATAAGAATTACAAATCCACATTAATAGCAATAAATAATTTTGTTCTGGTATTTTTATTGTTAAGCTTTACGCATGAACATTGCCGAGAACAACTCGAGGTATTTGAGAGAGTAGTGGGAATCTGTGAACAAAATAGTCAGCTTTCTTTTCTTTTCTTTTCTTTTCTGAGATGGAGACCTGTTCCGGAATTTTTTTTTAAAAAACCATAATTAAAAAAATTAATTTTAGAAAACCAACGTAGTTATTTGAAAAAAAACAAAATATAAGAACTGAAATATTATTTTAGTCCGTCCTTTTAAAAAAAAAAAATAGTGTAATTAATGGTGTAATACATCTAGACTGAGATGTTATTTCAATCCAATATTTTTTTAGGGTTTTATTATAAATATTCTTCTCCTCTCACAAAAATATACAAATACACAAATCTTGCAGCTCTGAAATTCTTCTTATTCTCTTGTAAAAAATATATAAATCTATGTAATTAGAATAAAAAACAATGGAATTTTGAGTTGAAAAAAAATTGTATTCGGGTGGAAAGAAGAAAAGAGACGGTAGAAAGAAGAAAGGAGCAAGAAGGGAAAGAGAAGAGAAGAAAAGAGGTCTCAGTCCTCCAAAAAAAAGAGCACCGAAATAAAAGGGAATTTGGTGAATTCAGGGTGAAGATTTGAAGCGTTTGAAGCGTTTGAAGATTTTGGTAGAGAAATGCATTATGTGATACTGATACAGTGATAAGTATATACTCGTAGTTAATTAATTAATCATTGCACATATCAATGAACATTGAACAATGATGTGCACCGCGCACCCTAGGCTTAGCTTAGCTGCTCTTGCTAGGAATGAGTTGTTACCTTTTTCTTTATTATTTTAATATTTTATTTTCACATTTCTTGCACGCTCCGCTAATTCATGCAGCATGGAATTGCTCTTTATTATTTTAAACAAAAAGGTAACTAAGATGATGAGGTTAGGTTCCCGTTCCCATACTAATAGTAATAGTAATACTATAGAGATCTGAAATGAGCATGACCCGTATGCGACCCATCGAGATGCAGATGCAGATCAATTAAAGCGCACGTGGCATTAAATATGGTGTCAGACACGAGGTCTAACGATACAAACTGAAATCGCAATTGAGCCTCAGAGAAAGCTACTTGGACGAATTTCAGAGAATTTGATCAAACAGGTTAACAACGGCAAAAGAAAATGTTCAGGTGAAAAAGATGCTTTGCATTAAAATTGGCATAATTCCAATGGTTACAAACTTAGCCTTTATATAGGCGATAGAAAATAACAAGGTAATTTGGTAAATTCTAAAACAGATTTCTCAATTGATTCGCTAGCTGCCACGTCAACACTGTCCATAGTAGCTGCGTAACCAACTTCTAACAAACAGATAACAAATTCCTAAACGATCACCTCCATTTATTTTCCTTTCTTTACTCTCCAGTACATGTTGCTTGACCACACTTCTCAGCTACAGCCCCCTATTTAAATCACGGTCTTAATCTCTTGACCAGACCCCACCTGCAGAGCTTCTATTTCAATTATTGGGCTGCCCTGAATTCCTTCCTTCTCTTCCTTCTCAATCGCTAATGGGTTCAATCCCAAATCAGTGCCTTTCTTCCCCAAATCCAGCTCTAATCGTGACAATGCCCCCTCCTTAAAAGCTTTCTCGTCCTCGAGAATAAACTCTGGATATCTCATCTTCATAAAGGAGTAGTCTTCCCAAGTTGCTTCCTCAATTTCGAGTCCATCCCACTGCACCAGTACTTGGGTTTCTGCCACATTTCGGCGTTTCACCATCTTGCGAGCTAGAATGTTCTGAGGTTGCCTTGGAATTGCTTCTTTGGACCCCATTAATGGTAAAGTTGGAGCCACCACTTGCCCTTCCCCTATGCGGCCTTTCAATTGAGAAACATGAAATACAGGATGTATGGAAGATCCTGCCGGCAATGCTAAATAGTAAGCTGCTTCTCCAATTTTCTGAGTTATTTCAAATGGGCCATGGAATTTTGGATTGAGCTTCTGATTCCCTTTTCCTGATACTGAACTCTGCCTATAGGGTTGCAACTTCAAATAAACCCAATCTCCTTCTTCAAACTTTCTTTCACTTCTTTTCTTATCAGCAAACTGTTTCATGCGATTCTGAGCCTTGGTGAGATTTGCCTTCAACTGATTCAGTGCTTGTTGTCTGTCTTTGAGTAGCAGGTTGACTGATTCTACAACACTTCTTGGAGCACTACTCATGGCAAATTGGGGAGGGGGGTATCCATATAATGCTTCAAATGGTGTGAGTTTTATGGCACTGTGAAAAGTTGTATTGTACCACCATTCAGCCAATGGTAAGTAGAATGCCCAATTCTTCTGATTATCAAACACCATGCATCTCAAATACCCTTCTAAGCATTGGTTGACCCTTTCTGTTTGACCATCGGTCTGTGGATGATAGGAGGTGCTCATGTTAAGTTTTACCCCCAAACACTTCATTAATTCTTGCCAAAAATTACTGGTGAAGATAGGGTCTCTATCAGTAACAATGGTATTAGGAAGGCCATGATGTTTGTACACAAAATCTAGGAAAGCATGTGCTACATCAATTGCCTTGTATGGATGGGTTAAACCAATGAAGTGTGCATATTTGATCATTCTGTCCACCACCACCATAATTACCTCTTTGCCCTTGCTCTTTGGTAGCCCAGTAATGAAATCCATTCCTATACTCGTCCAAACCCCTTCAGGAACTGGTAGAGGTTGCAACAGCCCTGGGCTTGCAATCAGCTCATGTTTATTAAGCTGACAGTTGTGACACCTTTGGATATGTTGATGGACATCTTCCTTGAGTTTAGGCCAGTAAAAATTCTTCTTAATTCTTTGATAAGTAGCTGTGACTCCAGAGTGACCTCCCACTGTTGAGGCATGCCATGCTCTTATTATCTCTTGCCTCCAATTCCCAAAATTGCCCACAGATACTCTACCTTTGTATCTCCACAGTCCAGATTGCTCAGTAAAGTTACTGTTACTGCCTTCTTCTAATTCCAACTTTCTTTGCCCCTTTATCTTCTCTATCCACTCATCACCCTCATAACTCTTTGGAATCTCTTCCATCCAAGTTGGTTGTACCTCTACTACAGCCAAAATACTAGTTTTGCCCTTTTCTTCTTCAGTTCCTGTTTTACCCTCCTCTCTTCTGGAAAGAGAATCATCCACTACATTCTCACATCCTTTCTTGTACTCAATGACAAAATCCAAACCCAATAGTTTACTCAATCCCTTATGCTGTGTTGCAGTATGGATTTTCTGTTCAACCAAATACTTGAGACTGATATGATCAGTTCTAATCACAAATTTGCCCCCCATCAAATAGTGTCTCCATTTGGTTACTGCCACCACTAAAGCCATAAACTTCTTTTCATAGGTAGACAGATCTTGCTTTCTTGGACTCAATTTTTGGCTGATGTATGCTATGGGCCTTCTTCCTTGTTGTAAAACAGCACCAATACCATCTTTACATGCATCAGTCTCGAGAATGAAAGGTTGAGTGAAATCTGGTAGTGCAAGGACTGGAGCTTGCACCATGGCATCCTTCAGCCTTTGAAAAGCCATTTGAGCATCTGAACTCCACCTAAAAGCATTTTTCTTTAAAAGATCTGTCAGAGGTTTAGAAATGATACTATACCCCTTGACAAATTTTCTATAATACCCACTTAACCCCAAAAATCCTCTCAATTCTTTTAGAGTCCTTGGCACAGGCCATTGAACCATGGCCTCAATTTTTTTAGGATCAGTAGCCACACTCCCATTGGAAATTACATGCCCTAGGTATTCAATTTGTTTCACTCCAAAATCACACTTACTCATCTTGACAAACAGATTGTTCTCTTTTAGAATTTGAAGGGTTTGCTTTAAATGGGTATGATGTGATGGTAGGTCTTGGCTGTAAATAAGGATATCATCAAAGAAAACTAAAATAAATTTTCTGAGATAAGGTTTGAAAATGGAGTTCATGAGAGATTGGAAGGTTGCAGGAGCATTGGTTAGACCAAAGGGCATCACATTGAATTCATACAATCCATCATGTGTTTGAAAGGCAGTTTTGTGTCTATCTTTCTCACCATTCTAATTTGGTGATAGCCAGACCGGAGGTCTAACTTAGAAAAGTAAACTGCACTTTTGAGCTCATCTAATAGGTCATCAATAATGGGGATAGGGAATTTGTGCTTGATTGTATTCTCATTCAACTTCCTAAAATCTACACACATCCTCCAACTTCCATCTTTCTTCTTCACTAAGAGCACAGGAGATGAGTAGGAACTTTGAGAGGGTTGTATAAGGAGATTTTTTTGTAACTCAGTGACTATTTTTTCCAGCTCTAGTCTTTGAAAATAGGAAAATCTATATGGCCTCAATGCAACTGGTTTTGAATCCTCTTTTAAGGGAATTTTATGGTCAACTGCTCTTTGAGGAGGTAAGCTTTTTGGTTCTTGGAAAACAGACTCAAATTCATCCAGAATAGTCTGCACTTTAGGGTCTCTTCCCACCACCTCTTTTTCTACTTCAGTAATACTAAAAAGATGAGCCACAATGACCTGATTGTCCTTCTTTCTTTCCTTGTGCACATCCACTTCTTGCTCACTCAACCTGATTTCAGCTACTACTTCCTCCATGACCAGTTTTACTGGGTGACCTTTATGTTTTAGACACACAGTGCTCTCGTCATAATCAATTTTTGCACCAAACTTCTTCATCCAATCTACTTCCAGTATAATATCATAACCTGGAACATCCAGGACTCTTAGATCGGCTTCAATCTCTTTGTCCTGTAGTGTGAAATTTACACCAGTACACAGCATGGTAGAGAACATTTTCTGGCCATTAGCCACTCTAAAAGAAATAGGAGAGGTTGTCTTTCCTTTGAGGTTTACAGCGTGAATTACATCAGGACTGATAAAAGAATGGGTGCTTCCACTGTCCACCAAGGCACAAATGGGAATATGACCTAATTTTCCCTTGAATCTAGGTGTATCAGTGTTTATACCTGCATTATGAACACAAACACTGATGGTGGCCTGATTTATAGCTTCTACTTCTAGCTGTTCTTCCACTATCTCTTCTACTGTCAATCCCTCGTAATCACCATTAACTACCTCTTCATTCTCCATTTCAACTTCTAAGGAATGCAATCCCTTCCCTACACATTTGTGACCATAGTGATATTTCTCATTACACTTAAAACATAATCCCATAGCCTTCTTCTGCTCAATTGTCATTTGACTTTGATTATGTGTCAAGGTCTTCGGAACTCCTTGACTCCCATCCCCCACCCTTCTATACTGAGCTGTTTCAGTACCTCTAATGGCTCGCTGGTATGTTGGTGGCTTGTTGGAGCTCCACTTCTTAGAATTACCATCAATGGTAATCTCTATTTTTCTGGCATAACTGATTGCAATTTTAAGGGTTGGGGTTTCAAATAAATCAATATTGTTCTTAATTTCTTCTTTCAAACCCCCTATGAAACTGCCCACATAGAACTCCTCATGATCTATCTGAGTTCTCTGCATCAGCCTAGCCTTTGCTCTCATGAAACTGGTAACATAATCATCTACCTTACCAGTTTGTTGCACCTTTTTAAACTCTTCCATGGGTTTACCCACTTCATTGACAAAATGAGATAGGACTTCCTCTTTCAAAATCACCCAAGGAGGATGTTGGTTGTTAATCTTGAAACTACGATACCATTCTCTGCCATCACCCGAGAAATGCATAGAAGCCATTCTGGATTTGTAGTTTTCAGCTACTTGATAGCAGTCAAAATAAAAATCACTCTCCTCTACCCAGTCAACTGGGTTATGACCATTAAAAACGGGAAAATCTACTCTAGGTAGATAAGCTTTTTGGGTCTGAAGCTGATACTCACCAGTTCGGACTTCCCTATCACCAAACGACTCGTCACCCATCTCTTCAACAATCGGTCGTTTTTCAGATCGGAACTTCGGTTTCTCACCCTTGAATTGTCCGGTACTGCTGTTATCACCTTTCTCCATTCGAGCTGCAAACATCAAGGATTCGAGCATATTCATCATCTTACTCATCGCTTGACAGTTTTCATCCAATTGGCCTTCCATACGGCCTACTCGATTTGCTAGTTCTTGCTGTGACATCTCAGATCGGGAGAACTTCTCGTGAAGACCAGATATGTCTAAATCCGTCTCTGCCTCACCGGGACCCACCACTTTTGCACAATTAGCCATAGTAGCTCGCCGCGCGCTAGTTCTTCTACACTTTCCCAGTAGTAATCGGTAGGCTCTGATACCAAATGTCAGACACGAGGTCTAACGATACAAACTGAAATCGCAATTGAGCCTCAGAGAAAGCTGCTTGGACGAATTTCAGAGAATTTGATCAAACAGGTTAACAATGGCGAAAGAAAATGTTCAGGTGAAAAAGATGCTTTGCATTAAAATTGGCATAATTCCAATGGTTACAAACTTAGCCTTTATATAGGCGATAGAAAATAACAAGGTAATTTGGTAAATTCTAAAACAGATTTCTCAATTGATTCGCTAGCTGCCACGTCAACACTGTCCATAGTAGCTGCGTAACCAACTTCTAACAAACAGATAACAAATTCCTAAACGATCACCTCCATTTATTTTCCTTTCTTTACTCTCCAGTACATGTTGCTTGACCACACTTCTCAGCTACAGCCCCCTATTTAAATCACGGTCTTAATCTCTTGACCAGACCCCACCTGCAGAGCTTCTATTTCAATTATTGGGCTGCCCTGAATTCCTTCCTTCTCTTCCTTCTCAATCGCTAATGGGTTCAATCCCAAATCAGTGCCTTTCTTCCCCAAATCCAGCTCTAATCGTGACATATGGCAAGGCAAACTGGCAAAGCAAAGCACACCCATTGCCATGACCCATCACCAGGTAATCAACTCTCTCTCTCTCTCTCTCTCTCTTGTCTATTCTATATTTAATATTTCTATTCCTTTCCATTCTCTCCCCTTCTCTAAATTTTCTACGGCAGGGATTGTATTGTCTTACATGAAACGGGTAGCAATAACTCTTATCTTATGTTATGCAATGGCATGTTTCATGGGTTCAAGTGTTCAACTCAACTGAAATCAGAGGAGGCTGAGGCTCAACTTCACAGCAGAGAAAACGCACTACATTACTAATTTAATTTTACTTTAAGATTATCAATTTACTATTATTTTCTTCAACTTTAATGATGCCTTCATTTCTTATTCTGCCACCGGTTCTTTACACATCTGTTGCGGTTTATGCAAAATTTTACAACAGTAACAACTTATTGCTTAATTAGTGCCATTTTCTGCAATTTACAAAAACTGTAGAATTTATGTAAAATTTAAATTTTCTGAAAAATATCGACATATAAATTGTTTCCTGTGCATTTCTTGCTTCAAATCGCTTTTTTCCAATCTCCTCAATATTGATATCAGTTGGTACCAGTACCATCTTTGCCATTGATACAGTTGTAATGAACTAACTTAGCCATGACTTAATTTTAATTTTTAGACCTTAGTACATAACCAGGCAAAGAAAGAGTTTCTGCCATGAACATCTTATTCTTACTTTGGTAATTCCTCTTATTCTTACATTACTGGCATTGGCAGCACCAAAATAAAGTAAACTGTGAAAATCAGAATTTGCTTAAAATAGTTAAAATGACCGATCGGCAAAATTCTGATTCAGTTCTATGTAGACAAGCAACATACTCGTGCCAAAGAATGGAAGAGAACTTACAAAATAATTATACAGATTGATGAACTATATTATTAATTTGTGAAATTAGGGTTTATTTTACCAGTAGTCTTCAGAGAGACAGAACTAAAAGTCTCCTCTCTTGTACTGCATCTGCAAGCAAAAGGTTAAAGAATAAATAAAAAGAAAAACATCATAGGCCATGATACAAAGAATAAATAGAATGATTTTAACAGCAGTTGACATAGTTACCAGCACAGGATATTAACCAGAAAATCATGTAGCTAGTGAGTACAGGTGTGATAAGAAACAGAAAAACAAATAATTTACCTCTATATCAAAGGAAATATCAAATACTCAGCATAGAACAGGTTCCAAATAAACTGATAGAATTGCAAGATTGGTTCCTGCACAATGCAAATGTAACAGCAGCCATGATTAAAGTCTTGCATTGCATTGCTAATATGTGTTTTCTGCTCGTTATCAACTGATCGCAAGTCACAACAAAACAATTATGATTACTAAAAAAAATATTGAATTGAAAGATGCAATTTACCTTTGTATAATTTGCTTGCTCCAAGATCCATGCCTGAGATTTTGCATGAAAGGCAACATTAGCACAAAGTAACTACAGTTACATAATAAATGAATACCAATGAAAGAAAGAGATGAGAGAAGGCATATAGAGATCACCTGGAAGACAAGACCAAATGCTAAGAGAGCATGCACAGGGACCATTATTCTCCACCTAAATACCTGAAATAACAAATAACAGATGGGTTTATAAGAGCTGTACCTGTACCTGTACCTGGGTTTATGGTATTCAGGTATAATAATTGATACCTGAGGCATATAAAAGGCTACAGAAATAGCCACTACATAATTTGCCAGAAGAAGGCCTGTTCCAAGGAATGCTATATTTCTCACACCAAGCTTTGTTGCCAGCGTTGATATTTGAAACCTACACAACAAAACTAATAAGCATTCTTGAAGAAAAGAAGCCTTTGCCTGGTGGGAGCATTTATTTATTTAAATCACAAAACTATCAATTTTAAATGTAAAAAAGGGAGGGAGGGAGGGAGGGAGGGAGGGAGCATTTATTTATTTACTTGCGGTCGCCTTCTACATCGGGAAGGTCCTTGGTAATGGCAATAACCAAAGCAAACATAGTAACGAAGCATGTGATAAAAGCAACTGGAGAACTCCACTGAAAGGAGAGACCAAGAGCAGCTCTGGTTGCATAGTAAACACCAAAGTTGAGAAGAAATCCCCGCACCTAATCAAGCATGCATGCAGTAAGGATTTTAAAATTTACAATTTAAAAAGAAATATATATAAAAGAGTAAAGTAAGGAAATTAGTACTGTGGCAATAATAAGAAACGCTGCAACGGGATATCTCTTGAGTCTGAAAGGAGGAACAGAATAAATGGTGCCAAGAAAGAGGCTGAGGCAGTAGAGGGATGTGATGAAGGACCCAAAATTCCATGCCACGATGGATAGCCCGGATACGGCGAAGAAGAGCACCAGCAGCCATGCCGATTGCATCGACAAGTCTCCGGCTGCTATAGGAAGGTAGGGCTTGTTAACCCTGAAAAGAGGCAAAAACTAATAGTAGATTAACTAATTAAAATATATTAGTAATTGGATTATTCCAGAAAGGAAATTAAACATACTTGTCAATTCCGACGTCATATATTTGATTAATGCCGACAATATAACCGTTGCCGCATATGAGAGCAATGACGCCGCAAAATGCTTTGAATGTCAACCACCAAGTTATCAGATGGCGGTTCTCCAATAGTGCTCTTGCCACTAAAGCTCTGTTGGCATGCATTATAATTTTTCATTATTATCAAATAAATAAGAAGCCCAAAAGAAAAAAGGAAGGAAGTAACTAACAGGGATCCGAGAGCAGTGCCGCGGATGGTGTGAGGCCTGAGAAATCTCCAGCACTTGTCTCCGAAATCAGACAGCTGTTGGGACAATGGGATGGGACCCACAGCATCGGAGCCAGCACCAGACTGAGACTGAGACTGAGAGGAGGACGCCTGTGATGTAAGTGTAAGATTGGTACTGGTAACGGGTAGTGAGAGTGAGAGAGCAAAAGCAACAGTATACATACAATGAATATAAATATATAATATACCTGAATTGGAAAGGAAGAGAGGTATGAGGAGTTGGACCTGGTGGGCTTTGATTTTGATTTAGCGGCGGCGGAGGAGGGAAGAGAGGAGGAGGAGGAGGAGTTGCATTTAAGTTTTCTATTGGGTTTGGTAATAGTTGGATTTAGTGGAGGAGGGCAGCACCCGCGCCATGTCGAAGCCGACGCCATTACCATTTGACGACTCTTCTATCTCTCTTTCATGCGCACGCACATATAATATATAGTAATGATATAAATAAACTAAAACTGGAGGAGAACAGAAGATGAGATGAATTGAGAGGAACAAAACGGACAAAGAGAGAGCGAGAGATCACATATATGATATTATATCATATCATATCTATCTGCCTCTCCCTCTGCCTTCCCATACCATTTAATGAACCGGGAGCTTTGAAATTTCTTTATTCTTTTGTCATTACTATATATATTTTTTAAATATTAATAATTTAAAATTTAAATTATAAATATCAAAATAAAACTAGTAGATGTGATGATCTATGTTATTTTATTTTATGTTACAAATAAAAATATTATATTTTGATTTTATTTTTATGTGAATCAATCAGTTCAAAAATCAATGTCTAAAAATTATTCACATTAGTACGTTTTTACAAGCTTTTGATGACAACTAAATCAAAGTTGAAATGTTACAATTTTAAACATATGCATAGATAAAATGATGTATATCATACCCCAAAGGTTTTATTTTGACTTTTAAATTTTAAATTTTGAGTTATTAAAGTTTTTAAAAATAGAAACATGATGGAGAAATAAAAAAATGACGACATCTAAGCCCTCTTCTTAATGAAATTAATGAAATTACTGCACAACTATACGGTTGCACTTATTTTATTATGAAATTGAGAGTAGAAATGTATTAGGTTCATCAAGTCTCTTTATGAACTCAATCCTACAATCTATCGGATTGACTTTAAACGACAAATTCAAACTGTTGAAATTTATCTATCTTACGAAAAATACATCTACATGTAAAAAAATTTAATTTTCTAATTAATTTTGTATGAAATAAAACGGTCAAAATCATAAGGTTTATAAATTAATTTTATTGCATTCATCTTTGAATGTTTTTTTTATCACTTGACTATGTACAAAACTAATTTTAAAATTTAAAAAAATTTCTATGTAGATGAATCACCCGAAGTTAAATGAGTTTCAGTAATTCAGATTTATCTTTTCAAACCAGTCAAATAGGTTTTAGAATTGAATTCACAATGAGACTTGTTGAACTTAAAAACACCCTAGTTCTACTCTGAAATTGAATATCAATTCAATATTTTTATTGTTATTATTATTGTTATTATTTTGTAAACAGAATTATTATTAAATTATTCTTACTCCTCAAATCTCCATTATTATATTATACACGTTGTCACACCCCAAATCGGGTATAACAGCCTGCCACGTATATTTATTAAAAATATATACGTAAGGCAGTGGATCTTTTATATGCATTACCAATATCACCATTACATAATAACCACATCCCAAAATTTCTTACAAAATTTATCTGACAGAATACGACAAACTATATTTTAGAAATATTTTCCGCATCATGTCAGTTTCAACAATAACCCAAATCCCCAGTTTTATGTGGTTATGCTGTCAGATGCAATCCATAACCGTCTCTCTGTATCCGTGTAATAAACCTGAAAATAACCCAAAGGGTGGGGGTGAGAAATAATAATAATATTATCTCCCAGTGCGAATTTGCCACAATCGAGCCACTGGACTTGCAATCAATCCATATCTAGAATTAAATCCTTGTAACTTGACATTAACAGTTTAGTTTATATATAAATGAATGCAAATGCTCAATCACAGTATTCAATCGAATCTCAACTCACAGAATCTCAAATGAAGCTCAACAGAGATATATTTGGCTTAATCATAGATTATTATGTCTGGTAACACAAACAGATGATCCACCATCTTGTCACGCAGGTGGCCACGCTAAACCCACACCTGCCGGTACTCAGTACCATCCACTGACCCTCATCTGATGTGCTTAGGCTTATACCGTTAATTTAAAGTCTGGTTCATAGTCAGATAATATTTCGTATGAAATAAACTCGGAATCGGTAATTCTCAATACATTAAACAAACCTGTCATTCCGGTCCCAGACTGGATATGACATCAATCAGACGTCTCTTTATAGTCACCCATATTCACCGTCAGAATCAGAATCAGAATCAGATTCCCTCTCCCAACCGGTACTGGGATTAGCGAGGGCCGTTCACCATATGCGCATAAGGATTCCGTAACCAAAGTCTAGTCTATAGCTCCTAGACTTTGCAGAGCTCAACAGATTTCCATAAATATAAACTTGTGGTGACTTAATCATAATTCATAATAGGAGATTCATACAAACGGTAAACCGTACAAAATGATAGGTCAACAATATCACACAAAATTCAGTTATAATTTGATTGGGTTATGCATATGATTCAGACATCTCAAATAATGCAACAAATAATCATTCAACATGACAAATGAATAACAATTTAATTCTTAAAAATGTAATATCAAACAAGTCCAGTAACCCCGCACCTGATATTGTAGGGCAATAGGCGATGTCACTAATTGTTTATTCATGCCAATCATTATGTCCCATCAATCTCTTTAAGTCTATGTCAAAAGAATATATATCTTCTATTAATTTTAAAATCATACTTTGCTTTGAGATATCAATTAAACTCACCTATATAACGAAGCACACTTATAAGTTATAACCATCCCTAATCATTGTTTAATTATTTTCTTAACTTCTTTCACTTATATTCAATTCAGGCCCCTAGTTCAAGTCTAGGTCCGTTTAACTAATTCAAGTAATTTCAAGTCCAAGTTCAACAATCCAAATATCAATATCACATACACATCTAGTCCAAGTCTGTTCTATTTTATTTTCTTTTATATCAAGCTCAAGGCAAGACCACATTTCTATTTTCTTAAATCCAAGAGCTTTATACTCACTTAACTTCATTTCTTCTATTTTATAGCTTACGCCTTACTTTATACTTCATATTTTCATTATTCACTTTAGTCCCTCTAACATGATTAATTTACCGACTTAGCAAATTTTACCAACCATTTGGTCCACTGACCAGTGAACTATACCATAACAGAAAATTAATAAACACGGTATTGAATGATACCAATGTCTAGAGATGCAAAATCATCAACTGACCAATCTCAATTGTTTGGTTGCAGTAGAAATCGATACCATAAGACATCAGTACTAACAAGCTAAGGTTTAAACGACATATAAAGAAGACAAAATAAAAAGGAATAAGATTTTCAATCAATTACTATTTGAACTCAATTGACAGCGATATAGCAGTTACATGCTTCATTTGTCAAAGGTTATTAGAACTCTAATCATGAGAGAGAAAAGGCATCATCAAGAGAGAGGAAATTACCCATGCCAATAATCCGTACAGCTCCCTGAGGATATTACCATGACCAGTGATTTAAATCTCAAAAGCATGATCAACAAATGAGAGAGATATATGAACAAAAGCCTTCTGTTGTTTTCTTTTCTTTTTCTCGTTTCCATTTCTTTTCTTTTTTTTTTTTCATTTACGGGAGAGAATGAATCATCCCCTTTAATTAAAGAAGAATATAGCATGTGGTGTTTCCCTCAACACACTAGTACAGAATAACAAATTAGCCACGGTCAAAAATTGAATTTACTCACGGATTCACTACCGTGAGTAATGCTGGCATTTGTAAAAGTGGAAGAATACACCCACGGTTCCTTAACCGTGACTAGATTTTCATTTACCCACGGTTGACTCCAGAGTACACCCACGGTCTCTTAACCATGACTAAATTTTTATTTACACACGGCTGACTCCAGAGCAAACGTGGATAATGGTGATTGATTTTTTTTATTTTTTATTTTTTAAATTCTTCCCAGTTGAAGCCGTGGGTAAAGATGATCTAGCTATATTAGTTAAATAGCAGATACATACATAATGTGAATTAGAAATATTGAAATAACTTAGGTTTTTCATTAATTGAATTAAATTAATTTACAGAGAACATTAAATAATAAACACAAACCACATATCAAACAAGGGTTTGCTTGTATCAAGTAAATAAAAATCTGTAAAAATGAATTATAAATTAGGTGTGTACAAACCACCAACAATTTTGAATCTGTCATAAAGAAAAGAAAATTGAATATGGGTCAAGTTAGAGCAACTTTCTCCTAGACTAGTACTTCAATTATTTCTTCCTCCTATTGTTCCTCACATCCATCTTTGCAACTTTTGTCTCAACAGAGTATGCCTTAGAGTGCTAAGGGACCCTGACCCTTGTTCACCACACAATATATCCTTTGCTTTCTCTACAACCTAATGACCATAGAAGGTAGTGCAGTTTTGGTTGTGTCACCTTCCTTAGAAGGGTGTGTAGCCTCCGGTCTTACTCACGATGCAAATACACCTCCATTACATCCCACAGGCCTTCAAATCTCAACAAACTCAATATCTAATTTTTTATCAGTCAAGTTTTTGCAATAGAAGAGAACACTTCTTTATAGTACATCACTCTAAAGCTCAAGATTGTTTATGAAATACTAATCATCCTCACCCTGGAAACATACAAGAAACGTATTTATAAATCTCAGACATTAGTACTGCTGAAGTACTTTAGACAAGTTCATACTTTTGAGGGCACAGAAGATGTTTCTTAATTTGCAGGTTATACTTATACCCACAATTTTAAAAGAATTCTGAAGGGCCCAAACAAGAAATAAATCATAACATGCAAGTTACCTTGTAACTGACTCTGTAGCGTGTTCATAGCTGGGAGTTTGGCTCCCATCCCTTCTTTGTTGAGGAACAGAAACTGGCAAATGTTCTATTTCACCGTGACTATTGACTAGTACAAAAAAAGATTCAGTAAAAATAAATTTAACTCAAATCTCAAGTAACCCTAATTGACAAACACCAAAATAATGCCCACTGATGTAACCAAAAAGAGGTTGTTGAGCACAACATTGCTTGATACTGGTAATAATATGGTTAAGCCACACTCTCTAAAATTAATGCAAAAATAGATCATAGCAATAAAACTGACAATAAAAAATTAAAATAATATTTAAACTTACATATTGATCCAGTACTCATCATCAATTCTCTCTTAAATTCTTAGCAAACTCTTGCCCGAGCTTTCTCTTTGCATGCTACTTTACAACTCTCATCCCGTCACCATAAACTATTTTTTGTATTCATAACTAACTTAATTTTAAGTTAGTGTGTTTACCATGATCCAGGACCAAATCATTTTCAATTTGTGCTCTCTAGTATGTGACCCTCCTTTACTAATGTATTTCAGAAAAGCCCTTAAGAAAAATAAAGGATAGTAATTAGTATTAATTATAGATTAGAAGAATAACTATTTACAAGAATGGAAATAAAAGATACTTTAATTGATTGCTTACTAATTGTACTACTTCATGATTTTTGCACAGGAAAGGGCCTTTCTTTTTCCAATTTGTTGGTTGTACACTATGAACTTCAACACCTGAAAACCCATTTGACATTAATTCATCTGATTGATTTGATATGGGGTTTAACAAATCTGAAATTTAACAAGACAAATTTAATAGCTTAAGAAAAGATTAATTAACACATGATAAACAATATTATATGTCAGCAAGATATGGCAGCAAGCATAGTAAAAAAAAATGCATATAAACTCTAGTCAAGTTTCATACATGCTACTAGTTGTTCATAGTAGCAAGCACACATAATTGTTCATACCCCAACGATACTAATGTTCATGCATTAAAAATGTGCAGATCTGACTGGTACCAAAGTACTGATCTAGACTAATATAAATTTTATCTAGAATGTTAAGTACTGATCTTGTGTAGGTATGAAATTAAAAAGCCAAGTAATGATTGCAATACACAAAATTTGCTACTTCATATGCATATGCTTACAAAAGGCACTGATAAGTAATTGGATTCAAGACTATTACCTGTCCTGATAACAAGAAATCAAGAATAAGCTACAATGGGAAAAACAATCGTGGTGATTGAAACTATTTTAAAGATGAAGATGAACTAAAAGAAATCCAACGAAGAAAAACAGTACTGACCTAGAGAGAGGGAGGGCGACATTGTGCTGAGCGACAGAGGGAGCGGAGGAGGGAGTAGAGGGGAGGGGGGGCGAAGTTGCTGAGCGGCGGGCAGAGGGAAGCCGGATTTGGGCTGAGCGGTGGATAGAGAGGGGTAGATTTGGGTTGAGTGACGGAGAGATCGATATTGGAAACCCTCGGAGAGAGAGAGCAGGAGGAAAATGAAACTATCGCCCAAGTGAGAGAGGGAGCGAAAATAAAACAGTAACTGAGGAGATTTACGATTCTTTACACCCTTTAGTCTTTTACCCACACCTTTTTACGCACAGCTCCTCCAATCCCAGCCATGGGTAAATAGCACCCTAACCCAGCCGTGGATAATATCAATCCTTTACCCACGGTCAAATTGTTTGAACCATAACAACCACGGTTCAACCGTGTATACATGTCATCTGACCATCTCACTTTCTTATTTACTCACAGATCATTAAAAAAATATCGGAACCGTGGCTAATAACCTGTTAGTAATTAAACTTTTTGTAGTAGTGACAGTAGCCACATGGCCTTGGGTCAATTAGTCATCTTCATTTATTTATTTTTATCTCAAGTTTCTACTTTTTATATATATAACCTTCAAGTTTATAATATTTGTGAATCAATCCTAAAATTAAATAAAGAAAAACTTATAAATATCACCATGTATAAATTTTCTATTGCTCATTATACATTTCCTAATATATTTCTATATTATTTGATAAATTCTTTCATATTATTATCTCTTAAATTTTTCGTAGTGTTACACACGTAGTTGTCTTGATTCATCAATGACTGAGATTGAAAGATGGACTTTCAAATTGAATATCAGCCCTTCAATCACATAATCAATATTCTTTTGATTAAATACATCTATTTATATGTAGAAGTATAAATTTAGTTAAAAACAAACTTGTCACAAGAACTGCTACATGGTTTGTCACTATTAAAATTGAATGAATCCATAGCGATTTGTTTTCTTACTTCTTTTTACAACTATCTCCAATTTTTGCAATTAAACTATTTTCTTATTTCTATTTTTCCTCCATTTCATTTCTCCTCTTCCGCTATAGTTTCAACAATGAAATTGGAAACTATCATATCTTTCCGGATTTTGTTTATGCTTACTGTATCTTTGTAAATAGATAAATAGCAGATACTGTGCTGATGGAAATAATCATATATTTTTTTATCTCAATATATATGTAGACTTGTAGAGAAGATCCTCATTTCAATCATTTAATTATATTTTTTCTAATTTTCTTTATTTACATATTACTTCTTCTCTAAATCGTTTAATAACATGTCTTGTCTGTGAAAATTAGATATTAAATTGGAATGATACTTCAACAATTTTTTTCATATTACATTTGATTCTTTTTTTTCATTTGTTGTTGTTTCTTTTATTTGAATATCTATTTTTTTTCTCATTTGTGCCTTTTATTTTCATTTAAATATATATTTTTTAATTTTATGTGAATGTCAAACAAAAAGTTCTATTTATATTCTATTCACTATAATAATATGTTACCGTTGCAACGCACGGGCACGATACTAGTGTAATTTCCGTTTACAAAATAATAATAATACAACAACAATGATAATAATAATAACAATAACAGAGCCACCTACAAAATCCACCTAATTGCGCTGCTTTTATTCTCTGTTATTTAACTAAAGAATTCCAATATTCAGAAAAAAAAATGGGAAAAAGAAACTCAATTTACAAAAATCCTTCTTTTTTATTATTAGATTTTTGAACGCGTAATCTTATCAAATTATTCTAGACACAATTTTCAAAAGAAATTTTTTACAAAGTGTCATTCTTTTTCAAAATATAGAACAAAATATTGTCCTTTCAAAATTCTTAACAAAATGCTCTTGTGAACCTCACTTGTTCCCTCTTTTCTCTCCCTCTCCCTTCTCTCTATTTACTTCCATTTATTTTTTACTTATGTAAAATATATAATTGTGATTTGATTTATGTTTTGAATAATTTTTATTTTTTATGTGTATAAATGATTTAGAATAAAAAAATTAGTGTGAAATTTTATTTGTTAAAATCAGAAAGTATAGTATTAGTGTATAAGTAGAATATTTTTTTTGGGTTTGAAGAATATTTCTAATATATGGGTTTTAAAAAAAATTATTATAAGACATGGTATTAACTTATTTGATAAACTAATATATATAAATATTTTTAACATACAACATTCTATCTAGTTTATTCGGTATAAAATTTCATATTCCTTGGTTTTCACAATTATAAGAATTTTATCAGTCACATGTTAAGAATAATTTAATGAGATACTTATACTTTAATAAAAATATATTAATTATATTTTTAAAGAAATAAATAACCATTGCAAGAAATAATGCTAGCAGCTTTGAATCAGTTACAATGCAAGTAATACAACTCACCAGTAAATACATTATGGCGAAAAATTAAAAACTAAATTTTGCTTAATCTAGTAATTAGTTAGACCATATATGCACTTCGAAGGTGTAAAAAATGTATCCCAAACCATGTAGACCACTCATTGCCGTAGTATTTGAACTCAATATTTCTTGCATTGGTTATTTATTTCTTAATTTTTTAAGATTACTAGTTAAGTGTCCGTGCGTTGCAATGGGATTGAAATATTATTTTGATTACTTTCTTTAGATGTGATTAATATTTACTTGATTTTGTCATAATGTATTAATCAATAATGAGAGAAACAAAAATTAATGAATTCAATTGAGGTGTTAATAGATGGAAACACAAACAACCACATTAAACAGGGCCACAGAAGACCCGGAAATGTATTCTCTGAGATATCCCAACTTTGAGTGCGTATCCTCTGAGATATCTCAATTTTTGCTTGACCGACGTGTCCGGTGCCTATTCGGGGGTGATGTAGGGGTCAGTATTATGTGGGCCTTGAGATTTGTGTAGATCATATTTAAACAGTTGGGATTTTCCATAAGGTCATGCAAAGTTTGAGATATCTCAGAGGATATGAATTCCCAACTTTTGCGTAGCATATCCCAACTTTTGCATGACGCGTTTCCGGTGCCTATTCGGGGTTCTGTAGGGGGTCAGTATTATGTGTATTTTGAGATTCGTGTGGAGCGTATTTAAACGGTTGGGACTTTCCATTATGTCATGCAAAGTTTGAGATATCTCAAAGGATACGAATTCGTGGAGAGAGGGAAAATGTGTGGAGTGCGTGGAAAGAAGAGAAAACGCGTGGAAACTTTGTTGAATTATTATGCGGCTTTTCATGTGATGGATACATCTTTAATTAAATTTAAATTTTTACACACTTGACTATATGGAACTGATATATAAAATCAAAATTATTTATTAAAGGCTGAGATTGAGACCTGTTTTAATGAGTAGCTGAGATTTATAGAATGAACGGCTCAGATCTTCTTTGAACAAATAGAGGGTTGGGTCTCAAAAAAATATGCATGCTATTATAGTAGTCCTGATATTATATACACAATTAGTATATTTTGTTAAAATTTTTAAAAGAAAGATATTTTGTTCTATCCTTTAAAAGAAAATGACACTTTGTAAAATTTTCTCTTTTGAAAATGAAGATTTCACCTTTTTATTATATTAAACGAGTGAGATTAGAATTATTAAAATAATAACTACTATCATCGTTATCATTCAACCGAATTGGTCCATGATAAATCATTAAAACAAATTGGAGTTATAATAAAAGCCGGAGCGGACCGGACCAGACTAGATGGAACGGACACGAGGAATCGGAATCCATTAGCGAAACCCTAGCAATATAATTGATTGACTCGACTCATTCATTCATTCGTTCCTAGTCTCAAATCCAACTCAATCCAACCAATATTCATGGTTTTAGGAATATTTTAAAAATACCCAAATCACCGGGACTCCTAGCGGTTGAATTTTTTTAGGAATGCTAGGAATGGTTTTCATAATATCTTAAATCTCTATCAAATCTGCGTCTTGAGAACTGTTATAAGCTACAATCACTTTTTATTTGCTTTGATTAATTTCAAAAGCAGAGGCTCCTTTGTGTACATGTGACATTCTTAAGTTTGTTTAGTGCTCAGACTCATTTATTTTCCTTGAAATATATATAACACAACTTGAATATTTATCTCAAATGTCTGTTGTTTCTTTTCTTTATTTTTTGGTGTGTACTAATCCAGCTTCCAAGTTCCGACTTCATCATAACGTGTATTTTTTTAATATATAAATGCTTTTTAGTGTTTTAATATTTTCTTAATATTGCAGAACTACTGGAACTGTTGGAAGATTCTGGAAAAGGACAAGAAGGACCTGAAATATAGATAACCGTAACAGGGGAGAAATGAATTTATTGTGGGATAAAGCAGTTGAGTTTTTGCTTCAATTCATTGCCAAGAAGGTATAGATAACCGTAACAGGGGAGAAATGAAATTATTGTGGGATAAAGCAGTTGAGTTTTTGGTGTTAACCATTGGTCAATCTGCTGTTGATTCTTGGATAAATTTAGGGGTGTACAACGGGCGGGTCAAAGATATTTTATTAAAATTTGAATCCAATCCGATTACACCGGGTTAAAAAAATTATTTACTTGACCCACCCATAACCTAATCCAACCCATCTATTTTTTTATATATGGGTTATGCGGGTTAGACGGATTAGACGGGTTAGACGGGTTAAACGAGTTATAATTTTGATCGAAAATCTATTATATATCTTTTTACTATTTTTATTAAAACTAGATACAAATAAAAGTGACAAATATAAATAAAATAAAAATAATTTAACATATAACATTCATAACAAAAAAAACATATCCAGAATGTAACATCCTAAAAAAAAAAGACAACGACATATAACAATCACATATAAAATTCATGAAATAAAAAAACATAACAATTCAAATTCATGCAGCGGATCATTCTTTCAACATATATCTTCTGTGATTTTTATCAAAACTTAAACGAGTCCGCATCCCTGAGATATCTCATATTTTGAGTGACCTACGTGTCCAGTGCCTATTCGGGGATAATGTAGGGGCCTAGTATTATTTAAGCTTTGAGATTCATGCAGAAAGTCTTTGAATAGTTGAGATTTTTCAAAAAGTCACGCAAAATATGAGACATCTCAGAGGACAGAACGTTTTGAACAGTTGAGATTTTCCAAAAAGTCACGCAAAATATGAGATATCTCAAGGGATGCGAATTCAGCAAACAGAGCACTCATCCTTTCAACAGAGATCTTATGTGATTTATTTCATGTAGCGGGTCAAACTGAATGAATTATTTTTTCACATAGGTTTGAGACCGAATTCGGATATAAACGGGTTATTAAGAGCAAATTCATGACCCAACTCAGAATAACGGATTTGTCAAAATCCAACCCGTACCCGACCCAGTAACATTTCAACCCAGTAAAATACGGGTCGGGTCGAACGGATCAGACGGGTCGGGTGGATCAACAGTATTTTTGTACACCCCTAGATAAATTAGTGTGACATTGCCTAAGGCACGACTCTTAACCTTCGTGCGGCATTGCCAACTACTTCATTAAATTGAATGGATAAAAATTAGGTACAATAGTTAGTTAGTTGAGAAGTTGATATAAATGCAGTTCTGATGAGTCCGAATTTAAAGCTATGTAGAAATTAAAAGGCTTGGACCCACATTTATATTTTTCAGAGGAGTGGTGTACAAAGCTCTGTACAAATTAATTAAAGCTCGGACTGTTGTTCGTACAATAATCTTTTACGTCTATTTGACTAATTTGCAAAAACATATAATTATTGAATTTTACGATTTCTTCTATTTTTGAGAACATATAGGTCCAAGAAGAGTAAGAACTGCGATATAATAAGCTTGGACTGAAGAAATCACGAAGACTTTTATTAAGAATACAAATTGTAAAATCAAAAGCTTGGTAAAGTATGTTTGAGGTTGATTAAATTGGGATAAAACGTTATGAATGTTTTCAAAACGTTGGTAACGTTTTATAATAATCAGTAGCAACAAACTGATCAAAAGAAGAATCAAGTTATAACGTTATACAAACGTTGTAACGATTAATAGCTTTAGAACTGCTGAAGCACAGCTGAACTGTACCAACATGAAACGTTGTAACGTTTATAAAATGTTGTAACGTTTCTAAAACGTTTTAACGTTTTATAAAACGTTACAACGTTTCAGGAATAATTAAGCTTCAAATAACTTCTATTGATCAAGTTTTTACAGGTTAAAACGTTATAACGTTTTATAAAATGTTGGTAACGTTTTACTAAGCTGTCAGAGATTTAAAACCCTAAAATCGCATTTGAATAAAACGTTGGTAACATTTTATGTCAAACAGCTCATTTTTGAGCTACCACTATAAATAGACTGAAGGGATCACTTTCAGATCCATCTCAGCCGACCCTAATCATTTCAAAAGCGATTTTCTGAGAGCTTAGCCTACTCCATTGTTGTGAGAGCTTAAAACTTCAAAATCCCTCAAGCAACCTCAAACCTACTTCACTAATCTTGATCTAGATTAGGTTAGAGTGATCTATTGAGTGTTTCTCTTGTGTTCTAGACAATCGAGCCCTTGTTCTCATCTCTTTGAGTTGGCCGTTTGACTTCCCGCTTGGTGTGTAAGGGCTCAACGGTTCACAAGTTGTAATCCTTTCGTATTGGGTAATAGAAAGGCGCACCACTCAAGGTTGCGAAGCCCCGGAGACGTAGGCCTTTATTTTGCCGAACTCCGTTAACATCCCGCGTGTCAAATTTCTCTAAACTCATCTATTTACTTTCAATTGCAATTTATTTTCAGTTTTTGGTCAATTAGAGGTGCATTAAGTATAACACGGACCAGTGAAAATTTAAAGCTCTATAGTCTGTAGTTCTGTACAAATTAAAAAGCTTTGATATAAATTCATTTCTGATCTTTCTTTTCGAGCATTAGGTTGTTGCAGCAATAAATGTTAATTAGAAGAGCATAGTAAAAAAAATGCTATTTTTTATAATGTAGCAATAAAAGTCATATTTAAAAAAAAAATGTCATATAGAAATAGATTCTATCTCAATATTTCTTACAACTAAATCCATAGTACAACTGAATACTCATTCAGCACATTTGTATATCTATTCCCATGTACACCAATGAATATGGGATCCCGCAAATTATAAAGTGGGTTCCCGAATCCATCAAATCCCATCCCACATAATTCCGTGACAAGTCCTAAGATAATTTCAAAAGAAGAAACTTATTTTTATTAAAATAATCAGGAAAAAAATTGATTTAAAAAACATCTGAAAAAATTGTAGAAGAATAATTAGTCCAAAAAGAAAAATATTAAGACCATTTTTACACCAAAATATATAATTCACTAAAATAAATTATGAACATTCAAAACTAATCAATTGTCATGATCGAATAATAACATATTGTAGCTCAATTTTAGTACATCAATGGTATTAACTTTAATGTTTTACTTTACTCAAAATTTAAATTTCAAAAGACTACTGATGGAGTACATCTCGATTTTTTTATTAATACAAAAAAATATATATATCGAAATAGGAGTAAGTTTCGATGAAATTTTGATATATAAGAATGGGATAGTTTATCATGTCCGCTGGACGAAATAAATCATCTCATCCATCTAATTTCGTCACTAATCATGCAAAATTGCTAAAAAAGAAAAAAAAAAACTGAACGAGATTAGTCCATCTCGTCCCAGTACTGTTCATAATTTTTCTTCTTCTTCCTGTTCTTCTTCAGTTGTTCTTCTAACCCAAATAAAAAAATGAACACTACTAGACAAGATGGATTTTCCTATGCAGGAACTTTTTTTTAATTAGCGAGTTTGCATGGTTAGAGACGGGATTAACTAAATATGACCATTCTTAGTATATATTTCAAAATTTCACCAAAACCTACCACTATTTTGATACTTTATTTATTTATTTTCTATTACTAAAAAGAAAAAATTTCTAGTGTGTCCATTTAAACTTTTGAAACAGCCAACTTTTCCATCAAAACACCACAATATCCAATATCTCATTCAAATTTAATATTCTTTCTTCTATGTCCATTTAACTATTTAACATTTTACTTAATTATTTTAAAAATTAAATTTACTAATTTGTCCTCTGATTTTAAATAGACATGTCCATTATTTTTTAATATCCTCTCTTGTTAGAAAATTTAATACTTTGTTAGAAAATAGTGGACATATCCATTTAAAATTAGATGACACATTGGTCAATTTAATTTTTAAAATAATTAAATAAAATATTAAATAGTTAAATGGGCATAGAAGAAATAATGTTAAATTTGGATGGATATATTGGATATTGTGAGTGGTGAAGTCAGGATTTGACTCAAGGGTAGGCAGAAATCAAATCCTGGTTCGAGTTCGAATAACATACAATTTACATAAAATGAAAAAGTTTTGGCTTGTTATTGTTACAAAATTATACTATATGAGTATGAAGATAACTAGAGGGAGAATTGTGCAAATATGAAATTATCCCATTAAAGAAAGGAACAAGAAGGACATCAGCCTAAACTAGCAAAAATCTACTTCCTAATTAATACATTAGGTCGGACAATAGCACAATTTTTGTTTTGTATATTGGAGACATACATTAATATTTATACATTCAGCCGAACATATCCATTTGTTTTTATACATTAATCTACTTCCTAATTAATATTTTTGTTTAGTTAATTACATATCCATTTGTTTTTATAATTAATGAAATGTATAATCTAATGTCTACTTAATGAATTATATTATGGGAATATACTGAAAAAGTGTTTGGTTGTGCCGTAGAATTAGTTATGTGAAATCTTATTTTTCCTTCTAAAATATTTGATATTATACAATTATGTTTATAAATAAAATTATTAATAATGTAATTAACTAAAATACGTTAATTAATAACATAACATACATATTAATTATTCTTTTATAAAATATAAATATTTTTATAATTAGATAAGAAATATTTAATGAGGTTAAATAAGAAGTATTAAATAAAAATATTAGAAATTTGGGTACAAATTGAGGCTGCCGAACACCTCATTGGAATTACTGCCCCATCTAATCCCAACTAATGTAATTCCCATCAATTCCAGAGGTGGCCAACAGGCCCGACACTTTCTCCAGTTCACTTCTTTCTTTCTTTCTTTTTTTCTCTATTTTCCACACAGTTTTTTCTCTTTGGCATCTTTCATCACCAAACTGTTCTTCTTCTTTCAGAAAACTTTAAGAAGACAAAGCTTGCACATCTCTGTTTAGCTACTTTTGCTTCAAGTCATTGCAAAGAAGGTATAGATAACCATGATTTGGAAATTCATTGCAAAGAAGCTTGCATAAAAGGTGTGTTCTATTTGTAATGCTTATTTTATATTATATAATTAGTGAATTATTTGAGTATAATCTTTTGTTAATAACCGAAACAGGGGACAAATGAACTTATTGTGGGATAAAACACTCGAATTTTTGGTGTTAACCATTGGTCAATCTGCTGTTGATTCTTGGCGTGATGGCTCAGCCGTCGATAGTTACCTCTCAAATCTTCGTGCAGCATTGCCAAAGGCACGACTCTTAATCGAGAGATCCGAATGCTGGAGATTACCAAAATACAATCCCATAGATGAGCTCCTTTCCCAGCTTAAAGATTCTGTCTATGAAGCTGAAAGCATAGTTGATGAATTGGAGTACCGAAGATTGAAGCATAAAGTTGAGAAGGGCTTCCCAGGTATTCATTTTTTGAGGAATTGGATGAGGGATTACCCAAAAACAGTAAAAAGGGTTCTTGAAAGGCTTAATCATGTCTATGATGAAATGAAAATAATCTGTGACAGTCGTGGTATACCAGAAAATCCCAACCAATTTAGCCAGACTGCTAGACCGATTACAAGCACATTTCTTAATACATCGAATGTGTGTGGGCGTGATAAAGACTTTAATGAAGTGATCCGTCTAATGGGAGTTCCCAGCTCTGGATCTGGTCAAAGGAAGAAAGCAAAAAAAGTTGTGAGCGTGGCTAATTTAGAAATTGGGGAGAGTAGCAGCAGAATGGATAAGAAACAGAATGTATCAGTCATATCTATAGTAGGCATGGGAGGTGTTGGGAAAACTACCCTTGCGCAAATGGTTTGCAATGATAAAACTGTAGAGTCGTACTTTCATCTAATTATGTGGGTTTGCATCTCCGATAATTTTGATTTGGTAAGGTTTACTAAAGAAATGATTGAGAAAGCCACTGGAAAAAAGAGTGAATTTACTAATTTAGATGCCCTGCAAAAGGATTTACAAAAGGCATTAAATTCCAAGAGATTTTTGCTAGTCCTTGATGATGTTTGGAGCAAGAAATGGCAAGATCTATTGGCACCAATGGAAGGAGCATCAGAAGGAAGTGTAGTGCTGGTGACAACTAGGTCGCTTGAATGCGTGGAAACTCCAGGCACGAGTATGAGACTCGGAGATGTTATGAATTTGGTGGGTTTAGAAGAGGATATTTACTGGGAGTTCTTTAAGAAGTGTGCATCTTATTCGGTTGCCGAATCAAACAATATTGATCCAGAATTGGAGGATATTGGTAAGGAAATTTGTAAAAGGCTAAAAGGATCTCCCCTTGCTGCCAAAACAATTGGAGGTGTTTTGGGAACAAACTTAGATGTTAGACACTGGAGGGATATCAAAGACAGTGAAATGTGGCACATAGAACAAGAGGAACACGATATATTTCCGGTACTTCAATTGAGCTATCAATATTTACCCTCTCATCTGAAAAAATGTTTCTCGTTTTGCTCACTTTATCCCAAAGATTTTAACTTTACCCAATCTGAGTTAACAAAGTTTTGGATCATGCAAGGTTTAGTTAAACCTCTAGATACTCTCCACCGAATGAGAACTCTGGCAGAGGGTTACTTTTTTGACCTTGTAAAGAGATGTTTTTTTCAAAAACTTCCAGGTAACCCTAACAGTACACGCGACGATAAATATGTGATCCATGATCTGATGCATGATGTGTGCCAATCTATAACAAAAGATGAGTGCTTTTGCCTAGAAAACGGGAATTCGGAACATAGAGTCTCTTTTGATATACGACACGTATCAGTATATCTTTTTTGAAAAGTAGTGGGTTACCACCGATTTCATATATGAAACCAAAAGTATTTCTTAGCATGGTATCCAAAATGGAGACCAAAGTAAGAAATAGAATGTCATACAACAAAACAGAGATAAAAGAAATTAAAGAGACAACCATGCATACAAAACAGACATTGAGAAGCAGAGAAAAAAAACTATCCAAAAACTAGAAATTAATAACAAGAAACTACGCCAAGGCTTCCCAGTCAACTCCATCCTCTTCATTTAGGTCGTCTCCAAACATTGGACTTAGGGGGTTGCCACTGCCACCATCCCGAGGTGTAATGTTGGGTGCATCTGTCAGAGACGGCAGCGGGTCCACTGTGTGAGCAGTGTCCAGGCTGCTTGACTCGTCTATCAGAACTTGGTCTGGGAGATCCTTAAGATCAGATGGCATCATTAGACTTAATTTTAATAAAGAGTTTTTCGGAATAGAGGTGCACCATAGATGTGCTAAGGAAAGAACCTTAGCACCAATTGATTTAACAGGTAATGGGGCTGCAGTATTAAAACAAACCCTATTTCTTTCTAACCATATTGTCCAAATGACAGAGGCAAGCAATAAAAGTAAGGTATGTTTATCCTTTAACGGGATACAGGCCTCAATTAACCAAAGATCATCCAAACTCATACCACTAAATACAAAGTTATTATAAGAAGCAATCCAGTTCCAGATGCTCTGGACATAGGAACATTCAACAAACAGATGGTCTGCACTCTCAGGTGCAGAACAAAAGACACAGGTAACTTCACCAGGCCAACCTTTTTTCCTTAGGTTGGTTTTGGTGAGAAGTTTATCCCTTTTTAACAACCATAAGAAAATTTTAATTTTCAGAGGTATATGAGATGTCCATATAGTTTTGTACTCAGAATTTGGAAAACCACCAAATTCAAAAGAACTTAAAGAAGAAGAAGGAAAGTGAGTTGTGCAAATATAAGAAATTGCTCTCGCTGAAGGTAGCTTATACTAGCAGTTGTTCCATTGCTGCAATGAAAAACTGGTGCAATGAGCTCACAAATATTCGATCATTATCTCTTGCAAGATGCAAAATTAAGGAGCTACCTGAAAACATTGGAAACCTAAAGCATCTTCAGTATTTGGATATTTCTGGCACAAATATTGAAACATTGCCCGAGTCACTTTGTAGCCTTTACAATCTCCAGTATCTAAACATGAATGATTGCCCAAATATTAAATGTTTCCCAGAAGGATTCAACAATTTGGTTAATTTACTACTACTCGAGTTGCCTTTGGGAAAGGTCTCCTTGGTAGAACATATTGAAAATATTTTCGAAGCAATCCAACTTTATGATCTGTCGGTTAATGTGAGAATAGAGAAAATTGAAAATTTAAAGAACATTTGCAAACTTAATGGAGGTTTGGATATACATGGTCTTGAGAATGTTCCCAGCAAAGAAGCTGCTGAACAAGCACAACTGAACAGGAAACCATTAATTAACCATTTGAGTTTGTGTTGGTCTACATGGAGTCAATCTGGTGAGGAGGCACTTCATGGTTTATGTCCCCATCCTAATCTCCAAAGGTTGAAAATCAAGAATTATGGAGGTAGAAATTTACCACCAAGTTGGTTGAAGAAAGAGTTTTTGCCAAATTTAACAGAAGTTGTGTTTTTTCGGTGTACGGTGGCATCAACTCTCTCTCACCTCCCTTGTTCCATCACTAATTTAAAATTTGAGATTTGCGACCTATTAACAAGCCTTCAGAACTGTTTGGAGCCAAAACACCTGCCAGCACTAAAGTGGATTGAAATAAGCAGTTGCGGGAAACTGGTGTCACTGCCAGTGGAATCATTTGGAGGATTTGTATCACTCGAGTATCTGGAAATTCAAAATTGTCTCTATCTTATATGCCCAAATGCTATGGTGTTACCACCCTCTATCAAGGTCCTTAAACTGGGTTCATGCGGTGAGCTCCAAAATTCAATTCCCAGTTGCTTGCGAAACCTCACTTCGCTTGAAACATTGTGGATACGTTCCAATACTCGGTTGGAGTCTTTTCCAGCTGAAATCACAAGCAATCTTAAATCTCTGTCAAATCTGCATCTTCAGGACTTTAAAAAGCTACATTCGCTAGGGGGTCTCCAGTTTCTTGCATCTTTGCAGGAAGTCACTATTCGTAATTGTCCTAACCTTGTTGGGACTAGAGGTCAACAGATACGTCGAAAACTGCCATTAGGTAATTATATATCTTTTCATTGATGAAACAATAATCAAGCATATTTTGATCTTTTTGAAGTAATTTTATTTACTTTGATTAATTTCAAAAGCAGAGTCTCCTTCGTGTGCATGTGATAATCTTAAGTTTGTTTAGTCAGACTCATTTATTTTCCTTCAAATATATATAACACAACTTGAATATTTATCTCAAATGTCTGTTGTTTCTTTTCTTTATTTTTTGGTGTGTACTAATCCAGCTTCCAAGTTCCCGGGGTGGAGCGGGGGTGGGTGGGTGGGTTGGTGTTTAAAAACAAAATCAAATCATATTTAAACCCATTAACTAATTAGATACCTGATAGAAAATAATGCTTTAACTTATACTTTCCAATATTCAGACTTGTAATTTCTGATTCTCTAATCTATAATTCTAATTACCGATCATAATTCAAAAAAATTTGTTTTAATTTTAACTCGAATTACAAATTAAACATCTAGATGGGGGCAAAATAAAACAAATTTCATGTGGAGCAAAGTCTAACGGAGCGTCTAGATCTCCGCCGCTGCAAGTTCTGACTTCATGATAACGTGCATTTTTTTAATATATAAAAGCTTTTTTGTGTTTTAATAATTTCTTAATATTGCAGAAGTACCGGCACTGTTGGAAGATTCTGGAAAAGAAGGACAAGAAGGGCCTGAAATTTAACAGGTATGAGTCATTATTTCTCCAGACTACACTGGAAATTAATGTCCCTAACTATAGGAATGTCGAGATTGGTGCATAACATTTTAATAACAGTGAGTCTATGGTACTATGCATAGCACGGATAGATCTGTACTACGGATTAATATTTTTGTTTTCAAAATTCTAACAATCGATCCGAACCATTCAACATGATTTCCATATGAATATGTATTTGCAGACCAAATTTTACATTTTTTAGAATTTTTTACTATTTTTTTATATAGGTAGAAAATCACTGTTTTTGGATGATTCAGAATTTTCAGATCAAGTGATTTTCTACCTATCTTCAAAAATAGTAAAAAATTCTAAAAAATGTAAAATTTGGTTTGCAAGTACATATTCATATAGAAATCATGTTGAATGGCTCAGATAGACCGTTAGGATTTTAAAAACAAAGATATTGAGAAAATGAAATTTTGATGCAAATTACTTCATTTATATCTTACATAATGATCCCAACAAAAAATTACTATAATTTACATAAATTGTGCGACTCAGACTCAGGTATGCATTTCGTAATTAGTGAGTACACATCCATCAGAAAATATATCTGATAATAATGTGCTAATAATGAAATATCTTTTTATTCATTTCAGACTTGTTCATGGTTGTACGCAGCAGATTTGTGCTCCTGGTTCTTCAAATTATGTTGGTCAAAACATTACAAATTTTTATGTTTCGGATATACTGATTATTCTGTTTGAATGCTTGTTTGTGTGTTTTCTCTGTGTGTGTGTGCACACCTGCGCGCATTATCATACTTTACTTAATATTTATGCATGATTATGTACTGTTGGACTTATTCCATTTGTTTTGGTACTGCTGCTTTCAGTTCTGTTTTTGGTAATTTCCTAAAATGCTCTGTAAGACATCATGTGGATTGATTGAAGGATTTCAACTTTATTTTTCGTTTTAATCATCAGTATTGTATTTCTCTATTTGTTCATGTTGCCATCATTTTTCATCTGTTGGACTTATGTTGCCATCGTTTTAATCATTTTTCACCAAATTCTTTTTTTTTTTTATGAAAATTGAATCAATTACTAAATACTCTGTTTTTTCCCTCTCTTTTTTTTCTTATCCTTTATTTCTTTGTATCAACAAGCAGGCAACCGACTTTTCTTGCCAGAGCTTCATGTCCCAAATTTGATCTGTGAGCTTTGATACTTGAAACAAAAATTAAATCACACATCAGGGATGTGTCTTTCTGGTGTTTGTTTTCAAACAGATCACAAATCTATTTGAAATGAGAGAGATTTAGAGGAAAGCCATGACATTGCCCCCAATAAGAAATACACACTAGTTTTAGTTGATATACTTTCAATTTACTAAATTGATTGTAGGGGAAATTTGATCTCTTCACTTTAACAAAACAACAACAATATATACTTCATTTTTGTTTAAAAAACAATGTATTGTAAACACATAACCAATACCAAAGCACTAAAACATAGAGGTGCTTAGCTCAAAAAGTGCACACTCTCACATAACAGAGCTTAGTACAAAACCTCAAAACCAGCCTAATCCACCTGATCTGATTCAAAAACGTTTTCAATAATCAAACAGAGCAGACCTGATGTGAAGATACAATATCCTTAATCCTCATTTTATAATATGAACAAAGCTAGGATGTGTGATGTTCTCACCAAGAGAGGGTAAGCACAACTCTAAAAGTCTATCGGATTGTTTTCAAACGACGAATCCAAATTGTTGAAATCCATCTACTTCATAAGTGATGCATGTACATCAAATTTTTTTAGAAGTTTCAAATTAATTTAGTACATAGTCAAACGGTCAAAAAAATGATAAAAAATAAATATATAAAACAACTTATAAAATCCTAATACAGTGACTTTGATACTGCGTTGATTGATGGGTATTGTAAACACGGTGAGATGTAAGTTTCCATGGAGTTGTATGTATTGAGACATATATAAAAAATTATTAAGCAAGATTTGATAACATTAAATTCATTGCCCGATGCTTTTTGCAAGACCGAAGATACAATTATACAAAGGAAGGAATCTATTGAATAATGGAGGCATCATACTTTGATGTTTAAATGCTTGGAGCTTAAGAAGACAAGAAACAAACTAGCAACTAAAGCATTATTTTCCACTTAATTAATTGTCAAGAGAGGTATAATCTTTTTATTAGATTTACATTTTTTTTTCGAATCAAACTTGTTAAATCCTCCATGATTTATATGGAACAGAAAAATAATGAATATTTAGCCGACTAGTATTGTGATATCTTTGAGGGCCGGGCAGACCCTCTGTCTGCTCTACATTCAGATTTGTGTGAAAAATTCAGATCTAAATAAATTTAAAAGATTTTGTGCATGCATATAAATTGTTAGTGTAAATTTTGATGCCGATTGAACGGTTTAAGTATGATCAAAGCTCTCTGAACGAAAACCTCATCCCCGTGGATTTTTGAAATTTTAATTTGGCAAGTCCACTACCGAAGGGGCACACTTAGCCAATACTCAAATGTTCTTAATCAAGCAATTAATTAAAAAATAATTCTGAAAAATAAAATACCTCATCAAGAAGATATATTTTTTAATTGTACGAGTATAGTCGATTTATATATATATATATATATCCGATTTAAAATAATTTAGATCTACCTTACCGAATTTTTTTATTAATATCCACCATAAAATAAAAAATTACAAAATATCTATGGTTTTCAGAATATTTTAAAAATATCCAAATCGGCAGGACTCCTAGCTGTTGAATTTTGTTAGGACTGCTAGGAGTGGTTTTCAGAATATTTATAAGTTAAGAAAAACAGGAAAATGAGAAAAAAAAATAATACTAAAAAATAGTTGTGAGGAACTCTTGAGTTAGAAGGAATTAGTTCATTATTCTGCTATTCTATTAGAATGTTAGATTAACAGTTGATCTGAATTTTAAATTAGCTACTATTCTCGCTAATCCCACTCCCAATCCAAACGTATACTAATTACATATTATATCAATTAGCTATGTGATTAGCAAATAACTGGCACAAGTTATCAATTGGTGCCATGATAGCTAGTATGAAACCTTTTCCGTGCAATTATAGTAATTTAGTGCAAGTTGCCCATAGGCAAATGAAATATATAATATAGTGGACATCATTACAAGGTAGGTACACTGTATATATTATAATATAAGATGCAAATCAATTTTTAATTTACTCATATTTCATGTACTCTCCCAATTATTATACATAAACATTGGATATTAGCTATGTTTATCAGTGTTGTAAATAACAGTATGTGCTTGTCAGATGGACATGGTACCACTAAGTGATTAATTATAAATAATCGAGAATAATTGACCGATTAGTCGGAAAAATTTATGACTGTTTCATCACCACCAATAACAAATTGGCTGATTAATCGACCTAAACAGCCGTTTTTTACAACACTGATGTTTACAATACTATGTTTCTTTGAATCATAGCTCCCCTCTTTCAATCTGATCAAAATCCTTCTCAACATTCTCATGTTTCATTCAAGGTTCCGAAAATGAGAATCAAAATTAGAGGAATCGGTCAGAAGCTCAGATATTTTCAAAAGAATAAACTTATTTTTTATTAAAATAAATCAGATAAAATTGTTTTAAAACAATCAGAAAAAACTAAGAAAATATTGTAAAAGAATAATTAGTCCAAAAAAATATATTAAGACCACCTTTTGCACCAAAATATATAATTCACTAATATAAATTATGAACATTCAAAATTAATCAATTGTCATGATCAAATAACAACATATTACAGCTCAATTATAGTACATCAATGGTGTTAACTTTAATGTTTTACTTTACTCAAAATTTAAATTTCAAAAGACTACTGATGGGTCGAGTACATCTCGATTTTTTTATTAATATAAAAAAAAATATCGAAATAGGAGTAGGTTTCTATGAAAATTTTGAAATATAAGAATGGGATGATTTATCATGTTCACTGGATGAAATAAACCATCCCATCCAGTTAATTTCATCACTAATTACGCAAAATCGCTAAAAAACAACTAAACGAGATTAGTCCATTTCTTTGAGGGCCTGGCAGACCCTCTGTCGATTGGAATTGGGTCTCGTCCAAAATTTTTGAACAGATTTGATTCAAAGTCAAGTCCAAACTGTCTGCTCTGCATTCAGATTTGTGTGAATAATTTTGAACTAAATAAATTTAAAAGATTTTGCGCATGCATATAAATTGTTAGTGCAAATTTTGATGCCAATCGAATGGTTTAAGTACGACTTTATACAATGCTCTCTTAACAAAAACCTCACCCCTGTGGATTTTTGAAATTTTAATTTGGCAAGCCCACTACCGAAGAGGCACACTTAGCCAATACTCAAATGTTCTTAATCAAGAAATTAATTAAAAAATAATTCTGAAAAATAAAACACCTCATCAAGATGATATATTTTTTAATTGCACAAGTATAGTCGATTTATATATATATAGGTTGGATATTCTACTTTCATAAGCATATGAGAGCATATGCTTATAACTTGTTTTTGTGTTTTCAATGTCCAAATGGTTGATCTGAAGAGCTCAACATGTTCTCCATATTAATATATGTTTGGAGACCAAATTTTACATTTTCGAGAATTCTTTTACTATTTTTTCAGAAATTTTCAAAAGAGGGTTTTTCATATTTTTTATAACTGTTTTGAAAAATTCTGAAAAAATAGTAAACAAATTCCAAAAAACATAAAATTTGGTCTCCAAACACATATTGACATGGAGAATATGTTAAGCACTTCAGATCGACATTTGGACTTTGAAAACGCAAAATACAAGTTATAAGCATATACCCACATATGCTTATGGAAATAGATTAGCCAACCCCTCTCTCTCTCTATATATATATGTATGTATCCGATTTAAAATAATTTAGCCTACATGAAGATCACCTTATCCAAATTTTTTATTAATATCTACCATAAAATAAAAAGTTACAAAAATTATGATCAGACTCATTTATTTTCCTTCAAATATATATAACACAACTTGAATATTTATCTCAAATGTCTGTTGTTTCTTTTCTTTTCTTTTTTGGTGTGTACTAATCCAGCTTCTAAGTTCCGACTTCATCATAACGTGTATTTTTTTTAATATATATGCTTTTTAGTGTTTTAATAATTTCTTAATATTGCAGAACTACTGGAACTGTTGGAAGATTCTGGAAAAGAAGGACAAGAAGTCAAGAAGGACCTGAAATATAGATAACCGTAACAGGGGAGAAATTAATGAATTTATTGTGGGATAAAGCAGTTGAGTTATTGCTTCAATTCATTGCCAAGAAGGTATAGATAACCGTAACAGGGGAGAAATGAAATTATTGTGGGATAAAGCAGTTGAGTTTTTGGTGTTAACCATTGGTCAATCTGCTGTTGATTCTTGGTGTGATGGCTCAGCTGTCGATAGTTACCTCTCAAATCTTTGTGTGGCATTGCCAACTACTTCATTAAATTGAATGGATAAAAATTAGGTACAATAGTTAGTTAGTTGAGAAGTTGATATTAATGCAGTTCTGATGAGTCCGAATTTAAAGCTATGTAGAAATTAAAAGGCTTGGACCCACATTTATATTTTTCTGAGGAGCTGTGTACAAAGCTCTGTACAAATTAATTAAAGCTCGGACCAGTGAAAAATTAAAGCTCTATAGTATGTAGTTCTGTACAAATTAAAAAGCTTAGATATAAATTTATTTCTGATCTTTCTTTTCGAGCATTAGGTTGTTGCAGTAATAAATGTTAATTAGAAGAGCATTTATATTTGACATAAAAAGTTTTGATGCCAGCGACTAGCATATTTCAACGGATATACTATTATAGCAATAAATATCATTTTTGAGAAAAAAATATCATAAAAGTAGGTTCTATCTCTACTATTTTTGTATCTTTTCAATAAAAAAATTATTATTACACAATAAAAATTTATTTGATTATTTGTCACTAATTAAATAAATAAAATTAGAATAGCATGGTAACATTACTCATACATTATTATTATTTTTTTATATGAAATAAATAGACGAGTAAAAGCTCTTAAAATATGTGACATCTTTAAAATATTGTAGCAATAAATGCTATTTTTTATATTGTAGCAATAAAAGTCATATTTAAAAAAAAAAAGTCATATAGAAGTAGATTCTATCTCAATATTTCTTACAACTAAACCCATAGTACAACCAAATACTCATTCAACACATTCGTATATCTATTCCCGTGTACACCAATGAATATGGGATCCCGCAAATTATAAAGTGGGTTCCCGACTCCATCAAATCCCATCCCGCATAATTCCGTGATAGGCCCTACGATATTTTAAAAAGAAGAAACTTATTTTTATTAAAATAATCAGGAAAAAAATTGTTTAAAAAAAAATCAGAAAAAATTGTAGAAGAATAATTAGTCCAAAAAAATATATGTATTAAGACCATTTTTACACCAAAATATATAATTCACTAAAATAAATTATGAACATTCAAAACTAATCAATTGTCATGATCGAATAACAACATATTATAGCTCAATTTTAGTACATCAATGGTATTAACTTTAATGTTTTACTTTACTCAAAATTTAAATTTCAAAAGAATACTGATGGAGTACATCCCGATTTTTTTATTAATACAAAAAAAAATATCGAAATAGGAGTAGGTTTCGATGAAATTTTGAAATATAAGAATGGGATAGTTTATCATGTTCGCTGGGCAAAATAAATCATCTCATCCATCTAATTTCGTCACTAATCACGCAAAATTGCTAAAAAAAAAAAAAACTGAATGAGATCTCGTCCCAGTACTGTTCATAATTTTTCTTCTTCTTCTTCTTCCTGTTCTTCTTCGGTTGTTCTTCTAACCCCCCCCCAAAAAATGAACACTACTAGACGAGATGGATTTTCCTATGCAGGAACTTTTTTTTAATTAGCGAGTTTGCATGGTTAGAGACGGGATTAACTAAATATGACCATTCTTCGTATATATTTCAAAATTTCACCAAAACCTACCACTATTTTGATATTTTATTTATTTATTTTCTATTACTAAAAAGGAAAAATTTCTAGTGTGTCCACTTAAACTTTTGAAATAGCCAACTTTTCCATCAAAACACCACAATATTCTCATTCAAATTTAACATTATTTCTTCTATGCCCATTTAACTATTTAATATTTTATATAATTATTTTAAAAATTAAATTGACCAATGTGTCATCTAATTTTAAATGGATATGTCCATTATTTTCTAACAAAGTATTAAATTTTCTAACAAGAGAGGATATTAAAAAATAATGGACATGTCTATTTAAAATCAGAGGACATATTAGTAAATTTAATTTTTAAAATAATTAAGTAAAATGTTAAATAGTTAAATGGACATAGAAGAGAGAATATTAATTTTGAATGAGATATTGGATATTGTGGTGTTTTGATGGAAAAGTTGGCTATTTCAAAAGTTTAAATGGACACACTAGAAATTTTTCCTTTTTAGTAATAGAAAATAAATAAATAAAATATCAAAATAGTGGTAGGTTTTGGTGAAATTTTGATGGATATATTGGGTATTGTGAGTGGTGAAGTCAAGATTTGAGTCACGGGTAGGCAGAGATCAAATCCTGGTTCGAGTTCGAATAACATACAATTTACATAAAATGTAAAAGTTTTGGCTTGTTGTTGTTACAAAATTATACTATATGAGTATGAAGATAAGTAGAGGGAGAATTGTGCAAATATGAAATTATCCCATTAAAAAAGGAACAAGAAGGACATCAGCCTAAGCTAGCAAAAATCTACTTCCTAATTAATACACCAGGTCAAACAATTGTACAATTTTTATTTTGTATATTGGAGATATACATTAATATTTATACATTGGGCCGGACATAGTTCATTATGAATAAATTCATATTTTCAGAACAATACACTACACCATATATACACCAGGTCCATTTAATATTTTTAATGCTTAAAGTTTTTTTTTTTTTTTTTTTTTGAGCCGTACTATCTTCTTCCCCAAGTTCCTTCAGCTCACTATTTTTACACTTATATTTCCTCTCAAATTAACTTTAAGGATTTGAGGCCCAATAGATAGGGATGGGAACACAGAATAAAATTAAGGATTTAGTTTATTAAAATGAAAAGTATGTCCAATAGAAAAAACTACTAAATTATTGTACTATTTCACTTTTTGAGGTCCTATTCATTTGTCATGGAATTACACGAAATGGGATTTGATAGGAATGGGAACACACTTTTGAAAAAGTGGAAATATATGATATGTACGGAATTAATTATGAGAATATATGTTGAAATGAGTGTTCGGTTGTATCATTGGAATTAGTTGTGGGAACTTCTATTTTCTTTTCAAAATACTTGATAATATACAATTATTCTTATTATTATTTAATAGTAATAATGATATGATTAAATAAATGATAAGCCAAAATTATATATGTTGAAACCTAAGGTTGGATATGAAAAATAAGCCGAGTTTTGATTAGATTAGGTTTAATTAGGTTAGAAATGTATAAAAGTTCAAGTTACTACCCTAGTTATGTTTGTTCTACAGGTAATCAAGTGCTTGGAGCTAAAATGAAGCAAAATGGGTGAGTTAGCATGAAGAATGGAGCTTCTGCTACATGCATTGCAGCCCGGAAGAGACCCTTTGCGGTCCGCAGCCAAGGAAGTCAGAACCAGACAAGCCAGCAGAATTCAGCACATGCCTTGCGGTCCGTAATGGGGTGATTGCGGTCCGCAATGGCCTCCAGAATTCTTCGATTGAAGCTGTTAACTTCCTCCATATATTGCGGTCCGTAATGGAATGGTTGCGGCCCGCAATTAGGTCGGTTCAGAGCCCGTTTTAGATATTTTTAGTTGGTTATTTTGGGATTTTGGAGGGGGTTATAAAAGGAATGTTGCAGAACTGTTTGAGTACATTTTGTAGAGTTAATTTCTTATTTAGAAGAGAGAAGAGCAAGAAAAAGCTAGAAGAGAGAAGAAGGAAGAAGAGATCATCATTGATCAATCGGTTTTATTATTTTCTTTCCTTTAAAACTCTTTTATTCATTTGATTTGATTTGTATCTTAGCCATGGTTGGCTAAGGGCTTTTCTAGGGTTGATTAGGGCTGTACTTGAAACTTTTGTCATGATTTAGTTGGTTTAATTTTATATATGCTTGTTCTTTGATTATGATCTGTTCTTTATTTTAATTAATTGTGAGGACTTAATCGAAATTGCATGAAACCCTAGGATTTGGTATTTACAATTGAGAAATTGAATATTAGGTCCAGACCATAAGGAATAGGGTATTTGATAGGCTAAGTACCGAGAGGTGATGCTTGTCTTATACGGGCTTTACCCAATAGTTTAGATAAATTGTGCCAAGTACCGAGAGGTGAAAGATGGTTTTCTGAATTAATTGGGACAGTAAGAACTTAATGACTTTAGATTAGAGTAGCCAAGTACTGAGAGGCGACGTTTATTCTAATTTAAAGATGGTATTAATATAGAAATATCACTTTGTACCTACAACACCAAACTGTGCCTCCATAAACATAAAAACAGAAATTTACAAACTAATTAGTCATGATACTAGTGTTGGGTTTTGACGGTTCAAACCCATTGATTAAGTATGTTGGGGTTTTGACGGTTCAAACCCATTTATTTGCTTAAGGTGCGGAAAGAGTAAAACAAAATTTTTACATCTAACTTAAGCTTAGGATTAAACGGGGTATGTCAGGAAACTTTCCAAGGCGGTCCACCTTCAGTATTCCTTTGGCATCAAAACCCAATTTAATCCTTTTACAGATCTACTCCATGATTGATTTCTAAAACTTTAATCTACTTACCAATTAAATAGATTAATATAACATATTTATACCTTGTTTCCAAATCACAGTTGGAATGCAGACCGAGTGTGTAGAGCTACATCACGGAAGGAATCGACTCGTCTCGGAGCATCAGACGTCTGATGCCTCTATCGGTTATCCACCAGGACTAACCAGAGAGCGGTTAATTTCTTCTGCCAGAAATACCGTAAACCGCGGAATTCTGCAAAAACACTATTCACGGGGAAAAGACGAAAACCCGTAAACACGAATTTTCGGTTACTCAGTTTCATCAATGAGCAAAACTGAAATACCGCGAAATTCGGTAAAACACTATTCATCGACCCCGTAAATATACTCCACAACAACCCGCAAGATTATACGTTAACTACGTATAACTTTCTTTTCTCAACCGAAACACTATTTGGGAGAGAAACCGAGAAAGAGAGAAAATACCGATTCGATTCTGCACGAAACGATACAAGTGAATTAGTGGTTTTTCTCTCTACCCCTCCACCTCTATTTATAGGCTTTTGAGGAGGTTCGCAAAAGACCGAAATACCCCTCAACATATGCCTATTTACAAGATATGCCATCGAATGGATAAGGATGATGACATGTGGATAAGATCGATGACGTGTCATCTGGATAGGATCGATGACACGTCATGCGGATAAGCACGAACCTGAAAAGACCCGAATGCCCTCGGCCCGAACACAA
>JARJHM010001158.1:0-60083 GCA_033356055.1 Carex pumila | reverse complement strand
ACCCCACTTTCATCCTTTCCAATGCTAACTGGCTTGTAGTTTATGTAGTTTTCCTGCCATTCAACAGTTACCTTATAAAGGTTTGTACAAGTTACCTTATATTTCTGTCATTCTACAGGTTTACCTACTGCAGAGGAATGACACTGAGTAAAACAAACCTGAATAATAAGAGGAACTAAATCAGGATCGCTCATGCTATAATCAAGCCTCTCATCCATCCGCAGCTTGCCACCATTAAACCCAAACAACCTGAGAAATTAACAGACTAGTAAGTAGGAATAAAGGTAATAGCTTGTACACATGATGTATGGATAGAAAAGAGAGGTTGAAGTACTTGTCAACAGCAGTGAATGGCGAAATATCTTCATCCTTGGCACTACTTTTGAGGCGCTCTCTTACATCATCATATTTAATTACTGACATCTGGAGGCTCATGTACTGCAACTGATTTATCGCCATTCGCATATCCCCATTCACTCTGTCGGCAAGCTCCTCCAGTGCGACCTATTATTTACTCAAAATAACAATAATTGCAGTCCAGTAGAAACACACGACTAATAAATTTGTAATATGTTCTATTAATTTGGTTTCCTTAAAATTTTTGTATATTTTCGTTCTCATTTTAAATACATTTTCTTGCGAAAAATCAAGAGCTTGATCGTTGAAATATAGTGTCTGCGCATAAGTTTCTCATTATAAATGAATTAACTATCCAGACTGATAAGTTTGCTCTTTATTGTACCTCATTTACTTGCAGACCTTCAGAATTTGCAATTTGCATCAGCCTTTTAGCCATCTGCCAGTAGGAAGGCACAAATCAGTAAAGATAAAATAACAGTTTCCTAAATATTTCAGGTTATATAATATGTTAATTGCTGATCCATTTAGTTTCCAATATCACGGCATTCAAAACAGTTTTACAGGTCATGTCAACGAATGTAAGACAGTTAATATTATCAAGAGGAGGGATCCAATTATACCTTTTTTTGGTGACACTAAATTACACTCTATATTTTCGAAGTCCAAACAGTCGATCCAAACCGTTCAACATGATGGATATATTAAAATGTGCTTGCAGAACGAATTTTACATTTTTTTGAATTTTTTTACTATTTATTAAGATGGGTACAAAAATTCAATGGTCTGAATATAACAATTTTGTTAAATACTTAATAAATAGTAAAAAAATTCCAAAAAATGTAAAATTTGATATGCAAGCACATTTTAATATATCCATTATGCTGAACGGTTTGGATCGACTATTTAAACTTTGAAAACTTTGAAAGCTTTGAAAATCGATAGTGTAATTTTGTGTCACCAAAAAAGGTGTAATTGGATCCCTCCTCTATTATCAAATGCATTTGCACTAAATGTTGATTTGCCAACTTATTTGCTAGTAGACCCTATATGATATTTATCCTTAGTAACGTCGAAAAGAGCTAAAGGGTTAAGAGGAACATATCCTTCCATCTATCTTGGCATTCGTCTTTTTCTTTTTGTTGTGATATCTATGCAATGCCATAAAGGACAGCTTTTAAGAAGTATACAAAAACACCTTAGAAATAAAGACAGAAATATATGAAAAAAAAAAAAACCTGTTGTTTTGTGGGCTTCCTAAAGTTAAGTAGCATGCAATAGTTAACGAGGCTCTTCAGCTTCTGGCTATACCGGTCATTACAAATGCATATAATTGGGATTTTGACATTTTAATGCTAGCAATTAGATCAGCAACACCGCCTCTGTCACCAGCTGACATGCCATCTACTTCGTCCATTATAAGTACTGACTTTGGATGCTTCGAACTGTTATATCAATTTAAAATCATTTTAGGAACAATCAAAGAGAGCAATACAGCTTCTATCTATCAGTACTGCAGTACACCATCATGACAAGGTTAAGCTTTATTTTGGATTATGTTATTTGGCCACAACTTGATGTTTGAACCTGACAACAACAACCAAGCCTTAGTCCCTAATTGGGGTAGGCTAGAAATGAAACACAATCGTAGTCACAAGTCATTATGGGTTTCATTCATAAGAAAATCTGTTTTCATTGGCTCGCCACGCCTATCACGGTCCACCTCTCTCCTCCTTTATCCTGGCTTGGGACAGCTGTGCAATACTACACACGGCTGAGCTGACTCCACTATAGCATAAATCAAAGACTAACTAAGCAACCAACAATTTCACATTAAAAAGAAAAAATAAAGAAAAATCAAACTGGTATCAACAAGTACAAACAATTTTCTCTCATAATGCACCAAACTGATCATCCTAGAGCACTCAATACAGAAATAAACCTGTTAGTGCCATAGTTCAGTGTGAATTGCTGACAAGCTCTTTGATGGAATTTGAAGTGTTTCCACAATGCCTTTCACAATCTTTGAATCTGCCTTGCCACGACTATCACTTGCATTAACCTACATCAAATAATTACCAACCAAACAGTGTTCAAAATTGGTAGCTAAATATTGGTTTTCTATGTTTTATTTTTAAAAATTGAGTAGGTGATTCTGGTATCCCCCAAAATCTCCAATATTGCTTTTCACATATGGCATAATCCATTTGTACAAAACAAGTTAAAAATGTCACACCAATTTTAATTACTATACAGTTATAATACCAACGTATAATAAAACTGTCTTGGAAAGAATGTGCAATTTTGCATAATTATATAATCTTTTGAAATAATAAAATTTGCATTAGTTATATTTCCACTTCACCATTTCTGTAACAGTGATTAATATTTTATCTCATTAGCAGTATATGATGGTATTTTTAAAAATACCTCAATAACTTGGAACCCAAGCATCTCACTAACAAGTTTAGCACTGGTGCTTTTCCCGATACCAGGTGACCCGCTCATAAGTATAGCCTTTTTAGATCCACTATCTACTTGTTTTTTCCCTTTTCCTTTTTGGCCAGCATGCAGGAATTGATTGTCCCAACTCTTTAACCAATCCTGTAGTTGCTTGACCTATAAAATAGACATATTACTTTGTATAATATCTCAGGTAAAATAATAGAATTTGTTACCAATGCAAAAGTCCATAACTTGTCAAAGATTGAAAGAATCTCCGGTAAAATATTATATCTATGCATGCCTAGCATCACCTTATATACAATTACTATAACCAAAGAAATCAATCTCGGTTGTGATGGTGCTAAAGTTTGTGAGAATGATAGTCGAGGCAAATGATGAGACCTACCACTTATCCAAATTATATAGACTATGTCAAACTAGCAAAATCACAAATGTTGTTAAAAAGATGAAAATAACATACAATAGACTGGTTCCCAATAATATCATTTGAGGTCTTTGGCTTATATTTGTCTGTCCATGTAAGCGAACTGGACACTCCAGTTTTGGCCTTCTTCTTATAAGGAGAGATGCTAGGTTTGGTGCTTTTTGGAGCTTCTTTTCCTTGCGTGGAGCTAATGGAATTATCTGATAAAGAAGACATCATTGTTAGACAAAGTATGCAATAGCAACTCCTTCCTGGATAACAATCTGACAAAATCAAATAACCTCACAAATTGTTTCAACTCTAAATTTCATTACCGTCTGTTTCTTATTTCATTTCATATACATTTATTTTGCTTTCCTAGTTGAACTAGGTTGTAACACATGCTTCAATTTCTATTAACTCCACTAATCCTAGAAAACTTGAAAATTAAATGAAGCAATGCACTTCAAACAAATAGCTTTTAGGGGGATTCATTTATATATTTTAAAAGTAAGCATGCATACCTTTCTTCACTACTTTTACAGGGCTGCTCTTGGTTTGCACTTTTGCTACCTTTTCCGGCGACTTGCCCTTCTCATCTTGCTTTGTAGGTGCTTTGGAACCAGAAGGCTTTGATTTCAGGATCAAATCAAACAAACCATCTTCAGTCAAAAATGGGAGCCTAAGTAGAAAAAAAAAAGAGAGAGAAAGCAAGGGTCAGCAATCCGTAATGTAATCTTCTGCACATTATTCAAAGTGTAATTATATTTGAAAATTGTACCCTAGCTCTTTGGCTTTTTGAGACTTTCTTCCCCCAATGTCCTCATCACATAATAAGTAGCTCTGAAAAACAAAAGCCAGATTTAAACATTGAAGTTTCTATTAAAAGAGGCTTATGTAGATAACAACGATAGCAATAATTATTCAGGAAATAGCCAGAAGTTTCTATTAAAAGAGGCTCTAAATGTAATATTTAGAAAATATAATTAAAAATCAAGATCGTACAGAATCTTTCTCTGGTGATTCAAGGTACTTTACAGGTTAAAAAAAGGAATGCCGGAGATGGACAACATGTTTGGTTGTTTCCAAGAAATTGAAGGGTTGTATGTAAATTACCATTTCTACAAGAGAATACCAATTTCCCATTGTTTTATCTGGACGGGTAATAGTAAAGATTATCATGGTCATGATTTACCGTCTTTTTGCTCACAGATCCAGTAACACGACCACCATGACGCTTAATCAGGTCCTCAGCTTCTTCTCGTTCCAAGCTAACAAGTAACAAATATAAATAGCAATACAGCTTTAAAGGAAATTTGAAAACAAATAATTAACTAGTAAATATTTTAGTTCAATGTCGAAACCATAATATACACCTATCAAGAGTCCCAGAAATGACAAATGTCAGACCAGATAAGCACTCAGGGGTCCCTTCAGGTACTTCCTACGAAAAAAAAGAAAAAAAAATTGCAAATTCAGATATAGACAATGCCATATAAATAAAAATAAAAAATAAAATCAGTTTGCTTCCTATACAGTATATACAGATCTGATAAACACCCATAGACTTTTCTGTGCTCCATTACACATTTTTTAGACTGCATACAACAAGCTCATAAAATCCTTCCTTAATTTAAAATACCTGATACAATTTTCTTAGTTAATATACCTCTAAATGTGGTGAACATTTTGGTAATAGGGACATGGTCAATATGAACAGACCAAGTCACAAAAATAGTATGTAATGTTGACATCCACACAAACATATACCACACTGGTACCATGTTAATGTAAAACTAGTATCAGGCCTGCAGCAACGAAATACTGAGCATAATCTTCGAATAAGAAATTAAGTCTAAAGTAAATATCAAAGCAAACAAATAATCAATAGATAAACAATACCGTACCTTCTCTCCTTTATGAGGCGGATCCTGCCTTTCACCAAAATTCATAAAACCCCCCCTCCCACCACCTCGCCCTCTCCCTCCAGATGCAGAGCCTGCAACCCTTCCCCCACTTCCTCTGCCCCTACCAGCTCCTTTTGCGAGCAACTCCTCTTCCTCCAACTCATCTTTCACAGCAAATGACTCGCGGGCAAGTGCAGTCCCAGACGAGCCCTTTGACTTCTTCGCTGCAACTGGCTTCACAAAGTCATCATCCTCTTCTGTTTCTTCTTTAGGCTTTTTCTCTACATGGGGCTTCTTGGCTGGTGTAGGCTTGGGTTCTCCTTTTGTTTCAATTTGGGTTTTGCGCTTGGCAGGAGGTTTTTCATCTTTTGGCACCTCTTTAGAAGCTGCTTCTTTTGAACTGGATGAGGCAAAGTACTTGCTAGTCTTTTTCCTGGCAGGAGTATCTTGAGCCATAGGCACCTGTATAAAAATAGTTTTCAATTAGCTTTATCCTGCCTACGCATGCTTATAAATTAAGCAGTGAGTGAAAAACTGATGCACGACAATAAATGCATAATACCAAGCATAAATTGGTGAGTTATAAATTAAGCAGGTATTATAGTTAACTTGGTGAGTTGCGATGCTCTATAAAACGCATAACACCAAGCATAAATTTTGGACTTGAAGATAACAATTGAAGTCCAGGTAGTATTTTGATTGAAATCGCTGACATAAACCAAAGAATATCCGTATATTCTTTGAAACAGGGATGATTAGGCTAAGATACACCTAATTCCTGCCAACCAAATCCTTTGATGTTGATAGAAATAAATATATAAAGGAAAAGTATATACAAATAACAACAGTTTCTATTTCCTTACCCACATACAAGAAAGTTGACAGACAGAAACTCAAACTAAACCATAAAGAAAATAATGTAAATGAAAAACCAAATATAGCCTACAAACGAACAAACAAACAAACTTGTACCAGTTTCTCCGGGAGAGTTAAAGTGGGTTTCTCTGAACTTGGGTTTGCCTCGGGCTTAGAAGCAGCACCATTACCTTTATCATGCTGCTTAATGAACCACTTCCTTATATCAGATGTCTTCATTTCCATTCCATCAAAGAAAAAAGCAATGAGACACATTAGCTCAAGAAATAAGTAAAAATAAAATAAAGGATATTTTGTACATACACCCTGAGCAGCTAATTTTTCAAGAATAACCTCAAGATGAAAGGAATAGCCTTTTTATTATCTAACACACACAAGAGATCACTTATAGTTGAAAACAATCACTGTTCTTGTAAAATGAAAAAAATTACAAAGAAAAAGGGTTTTGTTAGGGTATAAGGGCTGCAAACGAACCGAACCAAATCGAATCTGCCTTAGTTCGAATTCGAATTCGAAATAATTTCGAACCAAACCCAATTCGAAATTGAAAGAGATTTCAAACTTAAAAGGTCAGTTCGAATTTGGTTCGTTATAATTCAAACTAGTTCGATTTGAATCCTTCTGGCCTCGAAACTACCACGAGACCACATCCACCAAGAGAGGAATCAAAATTCGTCCTTCTAGGCCGTGCAAAATCATCACCAATGGAGCCAGTTGTTCGTGATTTGGATTATTTGGCTGAAATATTGCAATCAGAGAAAAGGAGAAGAAGAAGAGGGGTTTGGAAAGGAAGAGATATTGTGCTTCGACTAGAGAAAGAGCTCCAAACCTTCGCTGTATGCGCCATCGGAGAGATAAAAAAGTCGATGGGAAAGAGCAAAAGTCGACGTTTAGGTTAAGCGAGAGTGAGAGAGAGAGGGAGACGGAATACGGGAAGGTATTTTAACAGTGTATTTTTGGCCTAATGCAGCGAACGAACTATATGAATTTCTGGTTTGATTCTAGTCTTTGCGCTGCAAGCCAAAACTACTGTGTGACAATATTAACCCGAGAATAATGGATGGATTAACAGTCCCCTATTTCAGTACTCTATCTGTTTCCGGTACTAAAAGACAAAAAAATTAGTTAAAATGTGCTAACTACTATCAAAAAGCAAGATTAATAGTTAAAAAGTATAGTATTCATACTTAAGAATTTATAGTATTCATACTTATTATCAGAACCATTCATCATATGTAAACACAAGCTGGAGGGGATCAGTAACGACCAGGGAGACTGCTGACGTCTTGTGACAGCCTGAATTGGGGACCGCAATCGTCTAAAAGCGACATTTCCCAAGATTGGAGACCACTACAGCGAATCTATATATTATTCATATCTAAATAAAAAAGTATTCATATCTAAACAGATGAAGTATTCATACTGACGATTACGAAGTATTCATACATATTTGAAATAATTTATACAATTCAAAATTCAAAGTCAGATTCATCTTTCTCACCCCACCTCTTTCAAGAAGTATTCATACTGACGATTACGAAGTATTCATACATGTTCGAAATAATTTATACAGTTCAAAATTCATTGTCAAATTCATCTCTCTCACTCCCACCTCTTTCAAGAAGTATTCATATCTAACATGAAGTATGCATATCTAACAAACGAAGTATTCATATCTAACTAATGAAGTATTCACATATGACACTAACAATATTCACACCTGACACTAATAATATTAACACCTGCTCAGATTGAAACAAAAAAGGAAGGTTGTTAGGGGGACAAAAAAGAAAGGTTGAAAAAGGTGGATTTTGACCACGTGGGGGAACAAAAAAGAAAGATTGTTAGGGAGACAGATAAGGGACAGATTCAAGGAGGACAACATCTTTACTCAAGAATAATAGTGACGTAAATTAATTTCGAACCTTTACAAATTCACGAACCTATCAGATCGAATCTATCCAAGTTTGAATTCAAAATTGAATTAATTTTAAATCGAACTGGTTTAAATTAATTTTAAACTGAATTATTTTTTAATTGAATTTTTTTCAAACTTTTTCGAATCAAACTCAAATCGAATCACGAATCTCGAATTTTTTGTGCACCCCTGCCTGACACCTAAGGAAAACATCACAAACCTTCTACTAACATATTGTAGAAAAATTCAATGGCCACCAAATAAATCAAGCACAAACTACATGACACAAGGGACATTTACATATAAAGAACACAATTTTTCATTTAGCCAATTGGTCACAATAAAATTCACAAGGCAGAGGGGTCAGAAAATGACCTATGCTGGCCGCATTGGCAATTAGAGGTCCTTACAGGGACCAAAGTTGTAAAATAAATTATTCCAGCATGTAAAGGACTTCAAGACAATTAAGATAGACTTAAATTTCGTATCATTTGGAGTTCAATTCAATTTTATATTAAAATTCAAAGATAAATAAAGAATTTTGACAGCATATGGACAATTTTACCCCTAAACACATTTGACAGCTTAAAAAATAGAAATAAAACTCAAAAAATTATGAAAAACATAATTAAAACACTTCTCTATGAATCCATAATGACAAGGTTCATGTTTGTTAAGAAATTTAATAAGAAATCATAAGATCAAGGTTTCAAATTTGAAGAACTATATGAATTTCATATTGCAATTTTTTTTTTGATAAAAAGGCAGCACTGCCTATTTCGTTACTCATGAAACTATTGTAAGTTACAATCAAGTCTAATATCTAATCAATATATAGTTTTGTCACTGCTTATCGACATCAGTAATAATTCAATTGAAAGAAAACACAAAGAAGGAAGAAAGAATCGGATCGAAACCCAAATGAGCTCTGCCCTATATCCCTTTCCGATGACCCATACTTGTCGACAGTGAGTGTATTAAGCTCAGGAGACTAAGGCGATTCTGACAGTACTCTCCTTTGATATCGCCGTGGCCAGGACCTTGCCAGAGCCCCGAAACCCTAAACTTCAGTGAAACCCTCATTCATTTGGGCTCAGCATGAATATTTTAGCGGGCAGGAAGCGTATCCTCTAAGGGCAGACAAAGTTTGAGAATTTTTTGTTTTCAATTCGGGCAAGATCTGTTCTGGTCCATCCGATTGAAAATGAACGACCATATTAAAAGCTCCGCAGCTTACGACTCCGTGAGAGGATATGCTTCCGTAGTGCGACCTGGATCAAATTCAAATCCGTTGTCCCGGGGCACTTGAGGTACAATTTTAAAAAATGGACGGCCGAGATTAATTCCAGCTAGGCCAAACTCAATTCGGAGCAAGTTGGGAGTCTTGGAACTGAGGGGATCTGCTTTGAGATTCGTGCCACATGAAAATAATGGTCCAGATTTATAGCTTGCATCTCAAGTACATAGGGTGATACGGATTCATCAAATTCAAATAATCGAAGAATTATATACTTTAAAAATTAAGCACGAATCATAATGCTAAAGCTTTAATTTTTTACTATTTATAAAATAACTAATATCATACCCGTGCATTGCAATGGGTACATGTTACAAGAAAAAAAAATATCAATGAAAATAATAATTATTCAAATATTAAGACACATGTTAATAGAAAATTTTATATGATTATGTATTTTTAATTGACTTTAATCGTGATCTCTGACAACAATTTGATGATGTGATGATTCTTTATTTTTAAGTTACAATGATATCAAATAATAACTCGATTCAAATCTAATATCAAATATCGTACAACAATTCAATATCGACATATAATATGATATCAAAAAAAACATAAATAAAAAATGTTATCGTGTGTATGTATAGGATATATATATACACACACATATTATGAGAGAAATATATATTCACACACACGTTCCAATTTATATTCTTCTTTGTTTATAATTTATATTATTCTTCTTCTTTAATTTGTTTTCAATTTAGAATACACACACGTTGATATATTATATATTGAAAAATATTCTAAATTACCCACAACAATATGTATAGAAACAAAGAAAGAGAAAAAAGAAAAAGAAAAAAAAAATTCATTGTGGTCCGTATAGAAACGAAGAAGAAGTAAGGAAACAAAGAAATAAGAAAATGGAAGGTGGAGTCTTCTCAATTGAAGATGAGAAATATAGAAACAAAGAAATAAAAAAACGGATAAATATATTGCTAAATTTCAGAATTTTTTCAATTTTAATTATAACGTGTCGTGTTGCAGCACATGTGATGAGTATGTTTTTAACTAAATTTAGACTTTTATACATAAAACATATGCACTTAATTAAAAAGAAGACAAATTACGTAATTGGAGGGTTGAGATCAAATCCGAAATTTCATCTTTCAATTGTAGCTGTTGACGGATCGGACACCCAATGTACTTAATAGTAAAATGGAGATACATAAAAGCATGATGAAGATAGAATCAGAGAAGAGACATTTAAACCCTCCTTAGAAATTTATCTAAGTTGCATGATTTAATTCAATTTCAACTAGAATTTGATACAAAGGGATAAAAAACAGAGGAGGGTGATTGGGTGAATGGATAATTTACTTTGATGCAGTCATTATCGCTCTTTTAAGCTTTCTTTACAATCTCCTTTTTTTTTTTTTTTTTTTTTTTTTTTTTTTTTTTTTTCAGTGACGAAAACAGATCGCATTACTTTCTTCTCCCTTTCCATCAATGAAGTTAAAATTTGCACGAATCCGTATCACCCCAAGGTACTTGAGGTGCAAGCTGAAAATCAGGATTGTTTTTTTTAGCATAGCACAAATCTTAAAGCAATCCCCTACAGTCACAACACTTACGGAATTAACTTTGATTTGAATAAAATTAATCTAGATCGTTCGTTTTTTTAAAATGTACCTCAGGTACCTAAGCGGATACGCACTCAATTTGCTGGTGTTAATACAACAGATCCATGATTAGCAATAGGCCGTTGTAATCTAATCCTTCTAGATATGACTAAAAAAATAGCACTTGATAAATCCAAGTATTTTATTATCCAATCATGTTCATATCATCAAACCTGCTGGAATAAAATCAACAGAATTTCCTATGAGCATTCATCTAAATAAAGAATTGAAAGAAAAAATAATTGCTCTGAAATTGTATAAATTAATGCTCATATCAAGAATGTTCTGGGTACAAAATAGTACAAAAGATCTTTCAAAGTTTAGTCTGAAGTTCCCGTAGACTTGGTGCATAGACCAACTCATTACCAAAATGGAACAAAAAATAGATAAATAAATAAAAGAAAAATATCGATCTGGCAAATAGACCCGATCCTCCATAAGTTCATTCTCGGGTCTTAGCAATACATCGACAATATACCCCTAATAATGTGCTTGAAATTAGACGATAGAGGAATTTTGATGTATCTGCTTGGACCTTAATTAAATTATTAACTGTGGAGGTGGGCCATCAAAAAGAGGAAGGGGAAAAACAAAAGAAGAATTTATTGAGGTGGGGATATCTTTAGATCAACCTTGATTCATCTTTCATAAAGATATCATCATGATTTGATAGACAAAACCACAAAACCATCAACATTAATGTGAAATCACAGTAAGAATTGAGTTCAGTCCAAAGCTAATTATTTAAGGTTAAAATCTAAACTCTTGAAAACATGTTTATTAGTGATTAACTACGAAAATCTCAAAACAATTTTTTAATATACTAATTGCTAACTTGAAAAGAAGTAAAATAACTCACAGGAGTCGAAGCACGGGCTTTCTTCTTGACTGCCTCACTTTGGCCGTCTAACTTACCAAGGAACTTCCTCTTTGCGCTTGTGTCAGACTCGCTCGGGCATGAATTCTCGTTTTCATCACTATTCTCCTCATTCACAACCTGTTCTCCAAAACTCGGGTTTGGTACCAAATGGATAGATTTATTCTTATGTTGCTCCTCCACCAAGTTGAAGTCTGTCGGGGCTGGAATTGTGTTCATCTCGAGTGCCACATTAGGCTCATTGAGATAGTAGTTCTCATAATCTGGTTGTGATGCAAAGTAATTACTGCTACTGCTGCTGTTATTGCTTTCTCCTTGTGACCAATAGTACATGTTTGAGCTGTTTTAATTCCCATTGCAAATGTACGAATTGGTTGTATTGTCAGACCAAAACATAGATGGTTGCTTTAGACCCAGGTCTGAGCCATCTGGTTCATTTTGGTATGGCGGGTACGGAGTGAGGAATTGGGCCACTATTTCGGATTCTTCACTTTGCATCTGTGATTGGTATGAGACCCAGTTGGAATCTGGTATGACCGAACCAGTTTCCATCTGAGTTTGAGACATCGATCGGGTGGAAAGAAGCAGAGGGAGGGATTGACAGAGATGCTTCAATTTGGAGTGGGAGGAGTATTGCGATGGCACTTCAGGTGTATTTATACCAGCATCTTCAAAAAATCTTTTTTGATTAGGCTGTTGACTTTGTACTTCTCCTTAAGTATTGGTTAAGATTATTTTACAGTTGTCTTAACTAATGTTAGTTCGGTTGTAATCATAAGAGGTTTATACTTGGGACTTGGGAGATAGGGACTTAATAATGCATGAAATTAAAAGAAAAAAAAAAATAGAAAAGTGCTGCTTCAATGTCCCAATTTGTACCCCAGTTTGCTTCCACTATTAATTGTATGTGATGGTCTAACAACTAATGAAAAAAAGAAGATCAATTACTGAAATGTCTGCAAAGCTATAAGTGGAAAATAAATTCAATTCAGTCCAATCAAAGTATTTTACATGTAAAATTACAGTATATAATCAAGAGTAGAACTAGAGCGTTCTTAAGTTCACCAAGTTTCTTGGTGTACTCAAGGGACTTGGTGAATTCAAGTTTAAAACTCATTGAATCGGCTTTAAACGGTGAACCTGAACAGCTGAAACTCTCTTACTTTACGAGTGATGTGTCTACATGTAAAAATTTTAAACATTCAAATTAATTTAGGATAAAGTTAAGCTGTCAAAATTAGAAGGTTAATAAATTAATTTTAATGTATTCATTTTTTGAACGTTTTTTGACCCATTTTTGTGTTTTCAATGTCCAAATGGTCGATCTAAACCGTTCATCTTGTTCTCCATATTAATATGTTCTTGGAGACCAAATTTTATATTTTTCTGAATTTTTTTACTATTTATTAAGCCACTTTGAAAATTGCTGATCCAATAGTGGCTTAACAAAACAGTAAAATCAGCAGTCACCGTTGGATCAGCAATTTTCAAAGTGACTTAATAAATAGTAAAAAAATTCAGAAAAATGTAAAATTTGGTCTCCAAGCACATATTAATATGGAGAACAAGATGAATGGTTCCGATCGACCATTCAGACATTGGAAACACAAAAATGGGTTATAAGCATATGTGGGCATATGCTTATGAAAGTAGAATAACCAACCTCTATATATGTATATATATAGAGAGAGAGTGACTAATATGCATTCGTATGTATATGGGCCGAAATACATACGGTCCAAATTTGAAAATTTAAAATTCAAAATTCAAAAACTCGATCTAAACTGTTCATCTTGTTCTCCATATTAATATGTGCTTGGAGACCAAATTTTACATTTTTCAAAATTTTTTTACTATTTATTAAGCCACTTTGAAAATTGTTGATCCAACAGTGGCTGTTGATTTTACTGTTTTGTTAAGTCACCGTTGGATCAATAATTTTCAAAGTGGTTTAATAAATAGTAAAAAAAAATTCAGAAAAATGTAAAATCTGGTCTCCAAGCTCATATTAATATGGAGAACAAGATGAATGGTTCATCGACTTTTTGGATTTTGAAATTTCAAAGTTGGACCGTATGTACTTCGGCCCATATGCATATGAATACATATTAGTCACTCTCTCTTTCTCTCTCTCTTTATATATATATACATGAGGAGGGATCAAGTTACAACAATTTTTGAGTTACAACAAGTTACCACAACCATTTTCTACATTTTCAAAGTCCAAATCGTTGATCCAAACCGTTAGATGTGATCTCTATAATAAAATGTGCTTACTTTTACATTTTATGGTGACACATCTTGACACTATATTTGTATAAGTCATTTTTGCGATTTTAAATTTCAAACAGACGATCCGAACCGTTCAACATAATCTCCATATTAAAATGTGCTTGGAGACCAAATTTTACATTTTTTGAAAAAAATTTAGTATTTATTAAGATGTGTACAAAATTGTTGTTTTCAGGCAATTTTGGACCATTGAAAATATCAATTTAAAAAAATCTAAATAAATAGTAATAAATTTCCAAAAAATATAAAATCTGGTTTCCAAGAACATTTTAATATGGACATCATGTTGAACGGTTCGGATCGATTATTTGAATTTTGAAATCACAAAAATGACTTATAAAAATATTGTGTCAAGATATGTCACCATAAAATAGTGTAATTGGATCCCTCCTCATATATATATATATATATATATATATATATATAGAGTTAGGCTGGGGTGCTATGGATAGCATAGTGGCCTCGCGTGCTACGGCTCAATATTCAAATTTTCAAAATCCAAACGGTCAATCCGAACCGTTCATTGTTTAATCCATATTGAAATGTGCTTGGAGACCAAATTTTATATTTTTTGGAATTTTTTTGCTATTTATTAAGATGGTTTCAAAATCGCTGTTTTTATTAAAATTCTGCACCACTGAAAAACAGCGGTTTCAAAAATGCTTAATAAATAGTAAAAAAATTCCAAAAAATGTAAAATTTGGTCTCCAAGCACATTTCAATATGGATTAAATAATGAACGGTTCGGATCGACCATTTGGATTTTGAAAACTTGAATATTGAGCCGTAGCACGGGAGGCCACTATGCTATCCATAACACCCCAGCCTAACTATATATATATATATATATATATAAGAGATGGAGTAAAACAAGTTTTTACTCCATGACACTATATTTCCATTTTGAAAATCCAAACAACCGATCTGAACCACTCAACACGATCTCCATATTGAAATGTGATTGGAGACCAAATTTTACATTTTTTGGAATTCTTTTATTATTTTTTAATCCACTTTGAAAATCGCTGATCCAATGGTCTAGAAATTTTTACTATTCACAGCAAAATAGTAATTTTTAAAATTGCTTAATAAATTGTAAAAAATTCCAAAAAATATAAAATTTAGTTTCCAAGCACATTTCAATATAGAGAACATGTTGGAAGGTTCGAATCGATTGTTTGCACTTTCAAAATAAAAATATGGCGTGGAATACAAATGTGTTTTACTCCATGGCTCATCGTAGCTCATCTCATATATATATACATATATATAGATAGATAGAGATGGGCTATGGTACATTGCAATGTACAGCCTTCTTTGTACATTGCACTATAAATCACATGATTCAAAGTTCAAATAATCGATCCAAACTATTCATCTTGTTGTCCATATTAATATGTGTTTGGAGATCAAATTTTACATTTTTTGAAATTATTTTACTATTTTTTTAGATTGATTGAAAACCGTTGTTTTCAGACAAATCTGGACCATAAAAAACAACAATTTTCAATAAATCTAAAAAAATAGTAAAAAAAATATAAAAAAGTCAAATTTGGTCTCCAAACACATTAATATCCAAGATTTTTATTTCTACCAAAAGAATAAATAATTTTATTATAAATAATCACATCTTTCGAAAAATTATATTTATGCCCAAACCGCATATATTCTAGGCGGTCCGAATCAAAAAAAAAAAATTTTTTTTTTTTTTGTGCTTCCTTAAGCACTATAACTAAAAATGCAAGTTAGCAATAGTTATGCCAATACACCAATTATTAAGGTTAGAAACTTTAAACTTCGAATTAGCCTTAGAAACCGAATTAGCCTGGGCTATTTTTGCGAGCTTATATCTCACGTTCTGTTCAGAGATTCTGCATGAAACTTGGTAGTGCTGTTCTAGGATGTCGAGAATATATGTCAATAAATTTTCATGATTTTTGGAGTTGTTCTACTAAGAAAACCAGAGGTGCAAAGTTGGACCTCGGATGAAGCATTCATTGGTTGGGGCTATTTTTGTGAGCTCATATCTCATGTTCTGTTTGGAGATTCTGCATGAAACTTGGCAGTGCTGTTTTAGGATGTCGATACTACATGTCAGTAAATTTTCATGATTTTTGGAGCTGTTCTGCTAAGAAAACTAGAGATGCAAAGTTGGACCCTGGATGAAACATTCATTGGTTGGGGCTATTTTTGCGAGCTTATATCTCACGTTATGTTTGGAGATTCTGCATGAAACTTGGCAGTGCTGTTTTAGGATGTCGATACTATATGTCAATAAATTTGCATGATTTTTAGAGTTGTTTTTCTAAAAAAACCAGAGGTGCAAAATTAGACCCCGAATGAAGCATTCATTGGTTGGGGCTATTTTTGCGAGCTTATATCTCATATTATGTTTGGAGATTTTGCATGAAACTTGGTAGTACTACAATTAGCTTAAACATTTTATTATTTATATAAAAATATGATTTTGATCAGTTTCATGTAGAATCTCCAAACAGAATGGGAGATATAAGCTCGCAAAAATAGCCCCAACCGATGAATGCTTCATCCGGAGTCCAACTTTGCACCGCTGGTTTTCTTAGCAAAACAGCTCTAAAAATCATGCAAATTTACCGACATATAGTATCGACATCCTAGAACAGCACTGCCAAGTTTCATGCAGAATCTCTGAAACACAACGTGAGATATGAGCTCACAAAAATAGCCCCAACCAATGAATGCTTCATCCGGGGTCCAACTTTGCACCTCTGGTTTTTTTAGAAAAACAGCTCTAAAAATCATGCAAATTTACCGACATATAGTATCGACATCCTAGAATAGTACTGCCAAGTTTCATGTAGAATCTCCGAACAGAACGTGAGATATAAGCTCGCAAAAATAGTCCCAACCGATGAATGTTTCATCCAGGGTCCAACTTTGCATCTCTAGTTTTCTTAGCAGAACAGCTCCAAAAATCATGAAAATTTACCGACATATAGTATCGACATCCTAGAACAGCACTGCCGAGTTTCATGCAGAATCTCTGAACAGAACGTGAGATATGAGCTCACAAAAATAGCCCAGGCTAATTCGAAGTTTAAAGTTTCTAACCTTAATAATTGGTGTATTGGCATAACTATTGCTAACTTGCATTTTTAGTTATAGTGCTTAAGGAAGAGCAAAAAATAAAATTTTAAAAAAATAAAATTTTCGATTCGGACCGCCTAGAATATATGCGGTTTGGGCATAAATATAATTTTTCGAAAGATGTGGTTATTTATAATAAAATTATTTATTTTTTTGGTAGAAATAAAAATCTCGGCATTAATATGAACAACAAGATGAATAGTTTGAATCGGTTATTTGGACTTTGAATCACGTAATTTATAGTCTAACGTACAAAGAAGGCTATACATTGTAATGTACCATGGCCCATCTCTCTCTCTATATATATATATATGAGGAAAAGGATATTTTTAATAGTAGGGGGGGTGTAATTTTGATCTTCAACAGAAGGCTAAACATGAATTACATGAATTCTAGCTAATATTATTCTAATTAATGAAGAAAAAAAGCAAAATATAAAAAGTTTCTGAGTTTTGATGGAAAAATAAATAATTTTGTAATTCTAGCTATGAAATATGAAATTTCAAACCTTTTTAATGGACGCATGAAAATTAACTCTTAGAAAAATGATTGATAAATACAAAGGGACGAGGACGCAAGGCAATTTACTACTTTCGTAATAAAGGATGAAAGCATTACGATTTAAAAAAAAAAAAATTCAAGAGGAGGATTGAGACAACTTTTAGACGTCTGTTACTCTATTTTAGTTTCTTTATTAATATTTCATAATTTCCTTTCAAAATATCTCTCTTGTAATTCATTTCAGACTCCAAAATAATTTGGAAAACAAATAGTGCATTGATAATTTTGATGTTATTATATCAGTGTTGTAAATAACGGTATGCGGTTGTCGGACGGATAAGGTATCGCCAAACAATTAATCAAAAATAATTAGCTATAATTGGGAATAATCGACTGATTAGTTAGAAAAATTCATGACGATTTGATCACCGTCAATGACTAATTAGTCGATTAATCAGTCTGAACTGACGTTTTATACAACACTGTATTACATAATAACTTTTGAATTTCCTTCCGTTTGACAAGTGAAGTAGAGTAAAAATGAAGTAATAATAAATCTACATGCTTTACTTTTAATTCATTGGTGTTTGGTGGTGAAGTAAGGTAAACAAAAAGATAACAGAGGAGGGATGAAGTTACAATAATTTTTGAGTTACAATAAATTCTCACAACTATTTTTTGACATTTTCAAAGTCCAAATTGTCGATCCAAACCCTTCAATATGATCTCCACAATAAAATGTGCTTTCATATCAAATTTTATGTTTTTTAGAATTTTTTACTATTGAATTTTGTACCCATCTTAATAAATAGTAAAAAAATTTTAAAAATGTAAAATTTGGTCTCCAAGCACATTTTATTGTAGAGATCACATCTAACTGTTTGGATCGATGATTTGGACTTTGAAAATGTAGAAAATAGTTGTGGTAATTTGTTTTAACTCAAAAATTGTTATAACTTGATCCCTCAAGATAATATTCTAGCAGTAGGAATTAGTATAAAAGACCAATATGCCCCAAAGAATTTATATTCGATTATAAGAAAGATCAAATAATAAATTATCAGAACATCAGCTTGTGAATTAATTAAAAAAAAAGATATTTGAACTCGTACACTAATTATTTGATGCTAGAGAACCTTTTGCATTAACTTCTCTTGCATTGTCGTTGTATGTAATATTTTTAAACTTATTTGCAAATTAATTACTATGAAAATCAAATTACCTTAATTTAAAATTAATCAGGATAAGAGTATATTTAAATTAATAAAAGTTAAATTACTTAATTTAATTTTAAATTATAATAATGATAAGATAGTAACTAATTAATTAATAATAGCACTAGTAGTTATAACAATAACAATAATAATAATAATAATAATAATGAAAAACTAAAAAGGAAAATATTTTAGCCCTAATGAGATGGAATAACTTTACTTCACCTATTGATGATTAAAATATTTTAGTATCACTCTTATTTTTTTTCTTCTGTAAATTTCCCTCGCACCACAAATGGTTATTGAACATGAAAAACAAGATCTTTGATCTTATGAAATATTCAGAATTTTTAAAGACAAAACTGCACTTTCTCTGTATAGTGGATTGGTTAATAGACATGAACTATATATGTTATAGACAGATCTGCATTGTTCAAATTTTTATTTCACCAATAGTTGTTTGTTTTGAGTAAAACCAATAGTTGTTTGTTATGTGGTCATGATGTAGTGAGCGACGTCGACGAAATCCTAAGAGAGAGAAAGATAAGTGTGAAGAAGGGAAGATGAATCAACAACTATAAAGAAAGAGAAGAGAGATATATGATCGAGAGAGTTCTTTTACTAGACGTGAGACAATAAGAGTTAGTGAAAAATATTAACTAAAGACAAGAAAAGGTGCGAAAAAGTGAGAAACCCTAAAAGCATATATATATATAACTACATGGTTTGATATAAAACACCGTGTATGCTTAACAACATATGCCACAGTTCACATACTAACTGTATATAAATTAATGGAATTAAAGTCGAAGAGACAGTTGGACCAACATGCATGAAAAACCAAGCATTCTTATCAATATTTATACACGGTTTATTGTTTTAACCATGTTAGATTTGAGTATTTTTATCAATTTTCTATTAAATTTAATTATGTCAGAAGTAGAATATGAAAGATCTCATTTATATATGTTTTATCTCAGATATATTTTCATAGATTACAACATTTTCAAGCAAATCAATTATCATTTATTATGGCTTGTAATGATGAGCCTATGCCATTAAGTGATTTGCTATGAGAAGAACGTATCGACTGGGTGGTATGGTCAGATGGGGTATGGGTGGAAGCTAGTGAGAATCCCTCAATTCTATACAGAATTTGAAGAGCAATATAGATTGAAGCGAATAGGAGAAATTGATGTTGATCAAACAGTCATACCATACCTCTTAAAATTAAGAGAAACTAAAAGAGAGGTAGTATAATTAGCTAGGAAGAAGTCATAGAATTGTTGTATTCAAAGGTCAATAATTCGATTCTCTCTCACAATTTAACAGCTTCTGCGAAGGTTTTCAAAAAATAAAATTAAGAGAAACTGGTCATGACCATCATTGTTTGAGCCCGTTGCAGCCCGAGAGGCCATCCACCACTTTAGACACGCTGCAGCCAGAGGCTCCAAGGAAAAAAAGATTGATGCTTCTATTTAGTACTTATATAATTACTTTGTTTAATTTTTAGTGTTATTTTGCTTGTTTTGAACATATCTATATATATTTTCTTTGTTTAATATGTGTTGGTTCTTTGTTATTTAATCTATATGTGTATATATTCATGTTAAATTTCTAGTTGTAACTTATAAACGCACATAAATAAATTAATATGATAACATGTATTTATAAAATAAGAATGCAATTGAACTCAAAACACATGTATATACAAATTGAATCAATACAACATATTTTGGACTGGGATTTTGATTGAAATTTGTGTTTGAATATTTGAACAAAACATACACAGATGCTAAACTATTAATTGTGTATGGAGGTCACAAATTGTACACAGTTAGGTTTTAACAAACCGTGTACAAATAATCTTGACTTTCGAACACAGTTTGAAACTAACTTATTGTGTGGGTATGTATGAGTTTTTTTTTTTTTGGCGCAAGCACCTCCTTTCATTACACAATATTAATGTGTAATTTTTTTGCATCTGTGTATGATATATTGTGTAGGTATGTATGAGCTTTTATTTTTGCGCAAGCACCTCCTTCCAATATTACACAATATTAATGTGTAATTTTTTCGCATCTGTGTATGATATGACGTATATGGTCCGTACTAGTGCCAAAATAAACTAACATCAATCAAATGAAATTGTTTTCGATTTTAATGAAAATTAAACGAACCCAAACAAGGTGAAATTTAAGTCGATTAATTTAATTTAACTAAATTATTGTAAAAAGTTGAATTTATAGTATCATAAATATATCAACTGACAATTTTACGTACTACAATACTAACAAAATATCTATTAGCAATCTCACCTCATTTGATTTTCAACTATGATGAAAACAAACCAACAAATTTTTTAAACAAATCGAACAAAGATAAATTAATATTAATTTTTTTAGTAAAAATAAATTTATTTGGGTTGAAAACTAAATTGACCGAATCATTTGAACGCCCTTGCCAAGTGCCAACTATGATTGCGTGATTGCATTTGAAAAAAAAAAAATTTTAAAAAGTTTTATTTTTGTCGTTTTGCAACCCTTTTTTTAATTGTTTTTGATTTTTTGTATGAAAAAAAAGTAGGGGAACAGAAATAACTCGGTTTGGTAATCTCAATTTTCAAGGATATAATATGGGTGTTTGAAAACTACAAAATTTATATAGAATTATAGAGAATGCGATCTAGGTATGATCAGTGTTAGAAATAATTGGTCTCCTCTTATTGCCTTCTTAATAAATTGTATACATTATTAAGCTATCTCGCATACCATCAAATATTCTCTTTTATCGCTTTTTGTTTGTCCTTATTTTTTTATTCAAGAACTTGATTTCAGATGTTCGCCCAGTCCCTGTTATTCTTTTTATTATCCAACATTAAAAAAAAATTAATAAAAATACCCATAATTTTTGAAGAATTATAGAAATGTCCAGGCTGCTGAGTTTCTCAGCAGTTGAATTCTTTTCTGGACTACGGAAAAACTCGACGGCCGAATAACATAATTTTTTTGCCTTCTTAAATTTCTGTCAAAAACCGTTTTTGGATTTATGGTTTTTTTATTTAATTAGAAATTTTATTATTTTTTATTTTCCTATTAAAATATTAAAAAAATTATATATTTTTTAAATAGATGGAATATTATATAATTTAATTTGATAGAAAGATTGCAAAAAAAATCTCTAGCCAACATTTTCAGTCATTGAAATAAAAATTTAAATATTTATTTATGTGTTAAAGTTAAAAAATAAATATGTTTTGGATTTGAGTTATTAATCCCGGTTCAAAAATCACTTCTGAATAAATTTGAATGTAACTTCATCTATTTTTTTAGAAGCTATTTTATTTACACAAAAATGACTTTTCAACATAGATTAATAACTCAAATTCAAAATATTTTTATGTTTTTCCAATCACACATAAAAAATATTTTAATTTTTCTTACAGTTATATAAAATTTCAACTAAAAATGTTGATCGGGATTATTTGTTACAGTCTTTCTATTAAATTAAATTATAAAGTATTTCATCTATTTTTAAAGAAATATAAAAATAATTTTAATATTTTAATAGAAAAATAAAAATCATAAAATCATAAAATTAAATAAAAATACCATAAATCCACTAACAGTTTTTGACATAAATCCAATAACGGTTTTTGACATAAATCTAAAACAAAAAATTATGTTATTCCGTCGAATTTTTCGACAGGCTAAAACAAAATTTCTGAAAAATTTATAATATTATTTTTTTTAATTTCTGAAAAATCGTAAACATTAGTATTCATTTTTTATTTAATATTAAATATTAATAAAAATTTCGGGCCCAGTCCAAAGGCGCCCGTTGGAAAATTCCAAGGCTAAAACGAGGAATCTCCTCTAAAGAAGGGCCACCTTTCCCTTTTTTTTTTTTTTTTTTTTTTTGCAAATTTACTTTTTACGTGTAATGATGGAGATTAAGTTTTCAAAATTTCAATATTAAAAAAAAATCATTAATTCAGATTTCAAACTCATGACTTTTTACACAAAAAATATTTGTATTTTGTCACTAAAATAAAGTCTACTAGACAACAATCTATTTCTAATTATTATTATTATTATTATTATTTTTTTTTTCAAAATTTAGAAGCATTAATTTGTGGAAAACACATATGGAATAAGAGTTATGAACTACTTATTAGGGGGGATTTCGTGCCCCACAAAAAATTTGGAAATTTCGTATTTTTTCCTTCTAAAATTTATAATATCATATTTCCTCTTCCAAATTGCTAAAACTCACAAATTTATTCATTTTATTATTTTTTTTTATTAAGATTCATTTTAAATTTATGAAGCATCTATTTTACTCTTAATTCAAAAAAATTCAAAAAACTAGTAGCATGTTTAAGAAAAGACAAAGGCTTCTATGGACATAAGGACCTATTTGTAAAATGAACATATTTTTATTTTCAAAGTTCAAAAAGTCAATCCAAACCGTATTTTTATTTGTAAAATGAACATATTTTTATTTTCAAAAGTAGAGAAATGATTTATTTGTCTCCAGAAACCAACAATTAGAAGGTTGACATTATTCTAAAACATGTTACATATTTTTTATTTTGCTAATGAAGGATAAAATGAGTATTTCATAAATTTAAAATGAGTCTTAATAGAAAATACATTACAATAGGTAAATTTGTGAGTTTTTGAAGTTTAGAAGGATATACATGATATTATGAATTTTAGAGGGGCGAATGTGCAATTTTCAAGTTATTGAGGGGTATACAGGAAATTTCCCCTACTTATTAATATGATTTGATTATGATTGTTCAATAGGAAAGTTTTTGTTAATAGTGATAAAAATTGATAAAAGATCTTCTTTTTAAAGTAAAGATAGAAGTCAAGTCATCAAACTATTTAATACCATTGTTATTATAATAAATTATTTCTCTCATCTGAATTTTGAATCCATGACACATAACATGTTTTTAACCTGTCTGAATTAATTATAGCTCAGAAATTTTGTTCATTAAATATGAAGAATGACTAAAAGACTTGGATTAATACTCATATTTATTGAAGGTACTCAAAACAAGAGTTTGAACATACATTTTATGTGAGTAAATATGAGGTGGTATTTTTTTTTTTTTGAGTAAAAGTTGAAGGTCAAATCATCTAACTATTTAATATTCATAAAAAATTGTTTTGAAATTTATGAGTTATGAACATATAACCTCTCATACAAAGAGTTATTGTTACGTTACGAAATTTTTACAATTAAATTCAAATGATTTAAAGGCAAGAATCGATAAATCATGATAACAAAATAGAAGTTTAAATCTTAATTAAGGTTTCCCTAAATAAGTAAGTTAAATATGAATCGAAACCGCGTTAAAATTTCGAGATTTCGAGATTTTATAGGCTAAGTGCGGATTGGTTAACTTGCACTGCGGGTAGGTGTGTCCGCACTCATGCAATTCTGTGTTGGTCTGAATTTTTATAAGTCCTCAGTGCGGATTGATTAACCCGCACTGCGGGTTGCATGCATCCGCATTAGGCTCGGACTTTTTCTGAAATTCTGTCAAAAAAATTTACTAAGTTCCCACTGCGGGTTAGGTTACCCGCACTACGGATTGTTTCTGTGTTAAATTTCATGTTCTGAAAACTGACTAAGTGCTGAGTGCGGGTCAAGGCACCCGTAGTGCGGATTGGTTAATCCGCATTCAGGGTAATTTTAACCCTAAAACTCAAATCGAACCTTCTCTCTCTCTCTCACTTCGCCATTTCCCCATTTTTAAGTGATTTTCGCCCAAGAGAGAAGAAAAAGAGCGTGTGAGTTCCTATTTCTTTCAGACTCCCGATTGTTGCGAGAAATCGAGTTTGGAACCGAGTAAGTAGCCGAGGATCTCTCCTAGCTCACCTAATTGGTATCTCTTTCTCTTTCTGTTTCTCTCTAAAATCTCATATTTCTCGATTTCTCATATTTTCGTTTTAAACTCGAGATTTGTGTTTGAATTGCTTGAAGACTAGTTCCTCTACACCCTTGCTTGTTTATCTTCAATCTTTTTCCTGATTTCCTTCCGATTTGAGGATTCTTGATTTCTAGGGTTTTGAGCCAAAACCCAAATTGAGTATAATCGTGAATTTATTTGTTTAATCCAACTAATTAGACTCATAATCAGTAAGGTTACCTCTTGATCTTGAATTTCTAGAACAATTAACGGCTGATTTGAGGTTTTGACCAAATTAGGGTTTAACCAATTAGTGAATTGAATTGATCCGAGAACCAAAGTAGTGAAACGGTGAATGAATGATAACCTAAGTGGAATTATTAAAGTAAACGTATAGACCACTGAACCCGAATTAAACCAAGTATACGTATAATATAGGTGTAGGCTCGGTCGAGCAAGACTTAACAAGGCAAATTCAAGACGCCTGATGCGTAACTAAGCGGTACGCTCGTCGTAACCAGGTGCGAGATTCTTGGACTTGTTTGATACTTTATTTTCAGGAATTAAACTGTTTATTCGTTTGTCATGTTGAATGCTTAATTGTTGCATATTTTGGAATTCATGCTGCATATTGATTCTTGCATAAATTAGAATGATTTGAATTGTTTGGTTAAGGTTAATTGGCATGTTGGTATGGTTATTATTTGATTAGTTCTATTAATTGTTCTTGATGCGAATGAATCTTCCAGGCCGACCTGTTTAGGTGGCTGGATAAGGTAACGGTGACCTATCCATTGTCTTGTGTTTATGAATTTGCCAGACCGACCTGTTTAGGTGGCTGGATGAGGTGACGCTGTTGACTTATGCGTTGACCTGTGATGAATTTGCCAGACCGACCTGTTTAGGTGGCTGGATGAGGTGACGCTGTTGACTTATGCGTTGACCTGTGATGAATTTGCCAGACCGACCTGTTTAGGTGGCTGGATGAGGTGACGCTGCTGACTTATGCGTTGACCTGTGATGAATTTGCCAGACCCACCTGTTTAGGCGGCTGGATGAGGTGACGCTGCTGACTCATGCGTTGACCTGTGATGAATTTGCCAGACCGACCTGTTTAGGTGGCTAGATAAGGTGACGGTGACCTATCCGTTGACCTGTTTAATGAATTGTGCAAGGCTAATAGCTGATTGTGATTCGATTTGAATGAAATTGCAAAGTTGACCTGTATAGGTAACTTTGATTCCGTGTAGTTGCATTTTTGTCGAGTTGACCTGTATAGGTGACTTTTAATCGGACCTTAGGAAATGGTTAAGCCAAACAGCTACAAATGGGTGTTAGATAAAGAGTCCAGCTTGGTTGGCCATCTGTAGGCGTCTGTAACCCTACAGATGTAGGTTTGATAACGATCCAGCTCGAAAGAACATCTGTAGTTGCTACAAGCCCTAATGAGTCGAGTTAAGCCAAAATTTATGTTGTGTTTTGAAATCCATATTGGAAATTCCGTAAACTGTATTTCAGGTTGATAAATTGTTGTCTAGTAGTGACATTCTGTTATTTATGATTATATATATATATATATATATGTTTGCATTGTTATTGTTTGGGGTTTCATTTTTGAATATGGAGTTTGATTGCAAGTCTAATAGTCTAAATTGTGACAAATTCGCACTGAGAATTTATTCTCACCCCCACTCTTCGGGTTATATTACAAGTACTGGTGTGACAGATTCCGGAGAGGCACACTAGTAGTAAGCCATAGTAGCTTACCATCTCATGACCCTAGATATATTTTGGTGTATAGTTTTAGGGTAGGCCTCATGGTTGGTATCCGGATGAGATACTTTTGTTGTTTTATATTATGATCTGACTGTGTACTCTGATTTGTGTGTATATATAAACTTAATTTATATTGTTTGGTGTTGAATTGTTGAGTAAAGTGTGAATAGCCTTGTAAGTTTACACGGTGTTGTATACTTACGGCGGGAAACTGTTACGTCCTGTGGCCGCGGGGTGTGACAGTTATCACAGAATCAAAGATTAATTCTCAATATTATATGATATTGGAATACATTTTTTTTATATTTTACGATACAACCGTTGCTTTATTTCCATAAAAGAGAAGAAATAAGACTAATGAAAGAACCTAGGGATCTTATATTATAATGTTAAATTATACTGCATCGGTTTTTTCCACAAACCAAAAAAAAATATTGACTTTATATGATAGCGAGCTGCCTTTGACATCGAAGGAGATCACTGGGTCTAATTAAATTATTAAATCAGATAAATAATTTATTAATGCCTCATTCCCCATATTTTATTTTATTATTTTACCTTTTTATAAATTCGCATATTTACACTTGTCAAATAAGTGCAAAGCTGTTGCCCGCACGTATGTGTTTTGTTATAGCTTGCAAAAATAATGTTTTATTGATTCCATTGACTTCATAATATATCTTCTTAATTACTCAGTTACAATAGCCTGAGAAATGTAAAAACAAAAATTTTACTGCTATGAATTAAAATGTGTGGTTGAAGGGGAAGGTATTAGCTTCATTAATTAAGAGAATTCATATTCAGTGAAATAGCTGACCATGCAGAATGGAGTCCGACTAGTATAATATCGGTGTTAATATTATGTGACACTAACTTCAAAATTGATTGAATATATTTCATACGACTAATTCAAATCGTTTAAACTGATTTATTTTATGAGTGATGTTTTTACATGTAATAATTTTATATTCTTGTGTTATTTTAATATCAAATAAAGTGGTAAAAATGTTAAAAAATGAATGTATTAAAATTAACTTAAAAACTCGCACATTTATCCGCTTGACTTGATACTGAATAAATTCGAAAAATTATAAATTTTGTATGTAAGCGCACAACTAATGAAGTAGATCAGTTTGAATTTACCGTTTGAAATTGATTTAATAGATTTTAGAATTAGTGTTATATAGGCTGAAATAACACTGATGTTATACTAGCCAGACTATTTCAAATATACACCAAATTGATTTTGATTCAGCTGTGAGTGTTCTACTTGATTAGGTACCTCATAAGATATTCGCTCTATCTAAGATGTATGGATGATAATTCTCACTTGTATTGTTCGTACAAGGGTATTCTTAAGCTCATTGAGTCTTTTGATAAGTTTAACTTCAAAACTTATTAAATTGATTTCAAATGACAAAACTAAGTTATCGAAATCGATCTATTTCATAAGTAATATGTTTACACATGAAATTTATAAAATTTTGAATTAATTTAGTACAAAGTCAAAACACATATTAAAATTAACTTATAAACATTTTTTTTACCGCTTGACTTTATACTAAAATAATTTATAAATTTATAAATTTGACATGCAAGTACAAGTAGATAGGTTTCAATAATTTTAATTCGTCATTTAAAATCATTTCAATAAATTTTGAAGTTAAGTTCGAGTAGAATTAGGGTGTTTTTAAGCTCACAAAGCCTCTTTGTGAGCTTAGCTCCAAAATCGATTGAATTGGCTTTAAACTACAAATTTAAACTGTTGCAACAAATCTATTTCACGAGTGATGCTTTACAAGCAATGTTTTTAAAATTTCATATTAATTTAGTACAAAATCAAGCAGTCAAAATTAGAAGGTTTATAAATTAATTATAATGCATTCATTTTTTAAATTTTTTTTTACCTCTGAACTATATATTAAATTAGTTTGAAATTAAAAAAAAAATTGTATATAAACTCATCACTTGTAAAGTAGATCCGTAAATTCGTCATTTGAAACCCATCCAATAAATTTTGAATTTAAACTTACCAAAAGAAACTTGATATCTAGCTTAGAAACGCCTTAGTTATGCTCGTTAAATTCAACAAAAGATTGGTAAACTTAAAAACATTCAAATGAGCTTAAGAACACCCTAATTCTTGTAATCTTTTATATATTAAAATAATCTCTAATATTCAACAGGGATCCGGTAATTTATTTTGTACAAATATCATGCAAAATAAAGAGCAATAAACTCAACATTTAGGTTGTGCTTTAGAATCGGCGTTCATAGAGGAACGGAAAGGAACGGAGAAGAATAGAAACAAGGATTTGTTTTTTCCTCTGAATAGTAAATCCTACATTATGAATCAAAGGTGACAGATTTCGTTAAAAATACACGTTGCTTTTCCTCTGAATAGTAAATCCTATATTATGAATCAAAGGTGACAGATTTCATTAAAAATACACGTTGCGCTCCTCTCTCCTTTCTCTGAACAGTAATTTATCCTTTCCGTTTCTTCTTCTATGGAACAAGTAAACGACGTAGACAATCCGTCATTTTTTTAGCTTTTTCCCTTTCTTTCTTTTAAATATTCTACCCCTCCGTAGAGGGTACAATTGACATTTTGTTGAATAATAATTCCGAAACAAGTCCCGAGTTATAATCACAGATGAAAAATTTGGGCTCTAGTAGCATTGTTTGGGCCTACTAATTAAGCCCTCCTCCAATTCTCCAAATGCTTGAGAAAGACCATTTCACCCTTCCAACAAGTTGCCCTTAAATTCCTATTACTATAGGGTGCGTTTGGATGCACTATAAAATAGCGAGAATAACTACTGTTGAGAATAGTAGATTAAGAATAGCGAGAACAGTTGCTATTTAAGAATAGCACTAACTCAAAGCTATTCGGAAGTTGTTTGTATTGAACATTTAGAATAGCTAATGTAAGAATTGAAGCTTTGAGAGAATTCATTTGCTATTCCATGTTTTTGTAAGAATAGCGAGAACAGCGCTATTCTCGCTATTCTCGCTGCATCCAAACATACCCATAAACAGGGACCCTGTTATTAGCACGCCTCTTTCGCCAATACTACCTAGCTGCTTCAAGCCAGATACTTAATACTATAAATCTCCAAATTATAATTCTTAACAACTAAAAAGAAATATAAAACATAATAATTTTCTCACTACTTTTAAGTTTTAACACAAGTATATCATTTGGTAGTACCACTATGAATTAAAAATTTATATTTTAAGGGTAGTACATTCATTCTCACAAAAATGATAAAAAAATATTGAAGGGTAGGAGATATAGGGAGGTCCCCATTCACTGTATAATAGTTGGTGTTTTAGAAGGTCTATCTATAATCTACTTTTATTATTGTCACCAAATAACTAGAAATCTAACTTCTATCCTATTCCTCATGAATCACAAATCATTTTAATTTTTTTATTGTTTTCCACCGTTTGAAACCGTGTTTGGACCTTATAATCTTTTAGCAAATCAATTTATATATGTTTTACATTTTTTTGTACCTTTTTGGAAAGGGCAATTTTAAAAAAATATATTACATAAAATGATTGATTTTTTTTTAACTGTATCATATCACTCAATTATATTCTCTGTCTAATCATACTTTTTTTTTCTCATTTATCTTGATCTGACCGCTCATTTTGTACATGCCACTCGTCTAATTGATGAAGTGTTTAGAGAGAGAAAAAAAAATAAAGGAGAGAAAAAGTGGAGAAAGAGAAAAGAAGAGTCTTGATTTTCTTTTAGAAAAACAGCGGATTTGAATTCCCATTTAAATCTCTAAAAATAAATTTCGAAACCGTAGCACTAGCTAAAATACTGTAACAGATATCATAGACATATAGCAAAATGTAATTGTCATTTCATTAGATTTGCCAATTTATCTTTATCTTACCATATATAAGCTTCTATTGTGTCTACAATGTTTTTTAATACACTAATCAATGGTAATTTAGCCCTTAAAAGATGATCATTTTTTTTTTCATGAATAATACCACTTGCAAGAAAATGACATACACAACTGAAAAAAGAAGTCAATAAGATACCAATTATCCAATAGGAAAATGCAAGTCAAGCCGTCCTTATAAGCACATTATTTATAAATAAGAAAATAATGTCAACAGAAAAACCTAAATTTCAACTAGAAACAATGGAAAAATTAATAAAGGTTAAAGGAAACAACTGCATTTATAAAGAAATTGGTTTCTGTAGAACAACCGTCGTTTTGACTAAAATAAAGGATTTAAACAACAATTAAGTTGTAACTTAGTACAATGTGTGATAAATTAATTCATTTATCTTTCTAATAATCCATTTTTCTCTTCCTATCTCTCTCTCTCCTGGGGATCTTTGAGGAGAGAGAAAGAAAAGAGAGGAGAGATAGAGAGAGGAGGAATTTTAGAATCTTGAAATTGGAGTTGGAGATTTCAGTTGATCCTAATTCCTCCTTGAGTGTTTTTTTGGAATACGGATGTGAGACTGCATTATTAGTTCTATTTGAAATCAAACAAATTATAAGAAACAAGAGGACTTCATCAAAAAAAAAACAATATGGCGAGCATCCATTATCATCATCATCCTCATCGTCATTATATCTAATCGAGCACAGAAGCGTGTGCTTGGATTAGGAGTGTCAATTTCTGATCCGACTTGATCCATTCAAACTAATTAAGGTTTATTTCTCAATACTTATAATTAATTAAGTATTAATTAAAACTAGGTTGCATAAATAAATTTTAAAAAATTAATAAATATGTATTCAAGTTGCTGGGGTTGGGTCGGATCGATTCATGGCCCATTGGAGTTGGGTCGACCTGTTATCCGTTTGGATCAGATCCGAATAAAAAAAGAATTCGGCTCAAATGAAATCGGATCAAATTGGTAGAAAACAAAATACCAATCTGTTGGCACAAAATATAAGTTGAGAAATGGACAGACACTTAAAAGTTTGAAGCGAGGATCAACTAAAAACCTAAACATAATCCATTAAGGTCCTGTTCAGCAGATTACTATTCACTGTGGGAAAAAAAAAATTTCACTCAGAGTTAAATTATTTTTCCCACGATAAACAGTAAAAATTAGTTCAAAATTTTTTATTCCCATTCTTATTCCTATTCCTTAGCTTGCTACCGAACAGGGCCTAAATGCGGCCCATTACTTCCTATGGCCCAACAAATCTGGCCCTTTCTTCATTGTAACAGCCCAAATTGGCAGATCCCCACAAGCTATAAAAAAAAGGAATTATAGCTGCTACCAGCTACCTAGCAACATTTCATCTGAAACTTGTCAAGTTTATAGATCCTCTGTGACACGGACCGAAAAAGCCCACAATATTTTTTTAGAAAAAAAAAAAAGAAGACACAAAATTAGGTTCGACATCTGTAAGAAGTGACCAGCTGACAACTTGGGTCGGGTTCGGGCCAATTGTCAACACGGGATGCATAAATGTAGGGGCGGACCCACATGGTTCTGAGAGTAGCTGCATTTTTTTGGATTTTGAATTTTAGTAGAGATCGAAACGTTCCGATTGACTTTGTCCATCATTCCTTCCGAACCTCAAAATATTTGATTTGTAATTCGAGTTAAATTTAGAGTTAAAATTAAAATAATTTTTTTGAATTATAATTAGTAATTTAAATTATAGATTAGAGAATTACAAATTACAAATTAAGAGTATTGACAAGCATATATAAATTAAGACATCATTTTTTATCAAGTGCTTAATTAGTTAATGAGTTTAAACCGATTAGTTATTTAAATCCAATTCGATAATTTTTTGCTCCCTCTTGACGAAAATTCTAAATTTGTTCATGCACAAAGGAATGTGTACTAACAAAATAAAAGATGGGCGGTGCTGTTAGTGACCAACCATGAACCATACATACTACAAACTACACGTTTACATAATTGCGAAGTGTAATGAATCATTAATCATCTATCTTTTGGTTAATTTAATTAGGTTCATTTATGCCTGTAGAAATGAACACTAGAAAGTCAACACTGAAGTAGACATCTACCTGGCAACTCAATTGCTGCCACATGCCACCGCCATTTATTTTAGAATCTGTCGGCGTATTTTTCTGCAAAATTTTGGCAAGGAATTAATGTTCTTTTGCTTATTTATCACTTGATCTGAAACTATGTAACTGTATTAGCTGGACAAAGGTTTCTTGTTAGTGTGATTTTCATTTTGAATAATGAATACCAATTAATCCTTCCTCAAAAAATAAAATAAAATAAACAAACATACCAGTAATTGAACATCTTACCATGTGTCGTTTCTCGTTGCTCTTAGTGTTCCGATCATCAAAATCGACGAGAAAGAGATTTCTTATTCTCGTTTGTTGGAGGTACATGCCGTTTCGATCAGACCCTAAGCCTGTAGCCTGGATGTCTCCGTTTAATTCCCAATGATTTTTTCTCTCGCGCTGCTCAATCTTTCCTTCTCTCCTCTCTTTCTTTCTCACCATGAGACGCAACAAGTTGACTGTCTGTCTCTCTCATAAAACACATGACAACAAGGATCTGATCGTCGCGTTGTTGTCTCCATCCATCTCCTTTCTCCGAACTCTGAAATGGTGAGTTTTGATATTTTCTTTCTTGTTTTTAACTTGTACCTCCCCTCACAATAGTTCAAATTTTTGAAGAGTCGACCTGATATGGTGCTTTCATTAAATCGAGAAGGCTCCATCTTTGGTTGTGTGGTGAGAATCTTTCAGCAGAAAAATCGAGCGACTAAGCAGAAACTCTCAGATTCTCGCCAAATTTCATCATCTAGCCTGCAATTTCTTAATGGCATTTGAGGCTCTTGAAATCCCGTCAAATCATCTCGTTTCTCGTTCCTCTTAGTGTTCCAATCATCAAAATCGACAAGAAAGAGATTTCTTATTCTCGTTTGTTGGAGGTACATGCCGTTCCGATCAGACCCTAAGCCTGTAGCCTGGATGTCTCCGTTTAATTCCCAATGATTTCTTCTCTCACGTTGCTCAATCTTTCCTTCTCTCCTCTCTTTCTTTCTTGCCATGAGATGCAACAAGTTGGCTGTCTGTCTCTCTCATAAAACACACGACAACAAGGATCTGATCGTCGCGTTGTTGTCTCCATCCATCTCCTTTCTTCGAACTTCGAAATGGTGAGTTTTGATATTTTCTTTCTTGTTTTTAACTTGTACCTACCCCTCACAACAATTCGAATTTTTGAAGAGTCGACCTGATATGGTGCTTTCATTAAATCGAGAAGGCTCTGTCTTTGATTGTGTGGTACTACCCTTAAAATATACATTTTTAATTCATAGTGATACTACCAAACTGATAAATTTTAAAGTTAAACTTATCAAAAGACTCAATCCTCATGTTTGGTTGTGACCTAAAGCTAAGGAGGCATAAGTTGGTTATTCTAACTTAGATCTGTCAAAATTATTCATGTTTGGTTGAGATCTAAAGTTAAATCATAGCTTAAACTATTCCTTGTTTGGTTAGAGTTGACGGAGGACTAAAGTTTTAAAAGCCTAAATTGGTTAATTATTTATAATAAGATACTAATTATATAATATTAATATATTAATAATAATTGTAATATATTATAGTGTTAGGCTAATATGATATTGGTGTTATTTGAACAGTATAATTCTAGCTATACATTATAGTTACCCAAATAACATTGATGTAAAGTATCTTTTTTACAATACATGATCCTTTAAAGTAACGTTACAAATAACATTACTTGTGTTAATTCCTTGCCACATGATATTATGAATAATATACAAAGTCGGACTGTGTCATCTTTGTATTATATTCGTTTCTTGGTCTCTTAAGTAAATTATAAATATATAACTGCACTTCAGTTATATTGCATGCATTATAATTTTACTTTACCAAGGGGCCCATAAAATATCATCACTCATTATAAATGAGGGGCAATGATACTATTGACATATAACTTTCTCCCGCATAAGTTATATACAAGAAACTAATATTTTTATCACCACTTATGATAAGCAGCTTTTAATACTAATTACATTATATACTTCTCATGTGGAAAAGAAATACATCTCATATCTCAGAATTCTGAGACATAATGAAAATATTAATGACACTAATATAACCCATATAATATTTTCATTCGTTAGGTCTGTTCAATATATGAAACATTTCATATACTCATGTTATTAAACGATAAGCCTTTATCAACATTTATAAAACTACAATGTACTTTAATCAACATGACAAACTTATCATGGTATGTTAGTGTTCCATACTAATAACCAAGTTTGTGAACATTTTAGAGATTTATGTTTGTCATCATATAGAGTTCTATGGTTCAAGACCAAGAGCATCTTCTTGAATACTTCTATAGATAAACATAAATTTTATGGAACAAAATACGTGTAGCATCCAATTCATAAACATAACATATAAAAGTGATCAACATAAGATAACTTTTAGAACACATATCTAACAGAGGTGGCCTAATTTAGGTCGGCCTAAATATCGACTTATGCCATCTTAGACCGGCTCATTTAAGGCACGTTTGGTGGAATAACGAGGCCTAAACTCCTTATTCCACCATTTAGGCCACAACCAAACATGGTGAATGAGCTTAAGAATACCCTAGTTCTATCCTCTCTCGTATCCTTGTACGTACAATACAAGTGAGAGTTATCATCCATACATCTTAGATAGAGTGAATATCTTATAAGGTACCTGATCAGGTAGAACACTCACAGCTGAATCAAAATCAATTTGGTGTATATTTGAAATATACATAGATTCATTTTGAAATTCATGCCAGATTAAAATAGACGCCTCAAATTTCATGCTACAGAGTCTGGCTAGTATAATATCAGTGTTATTTCAGCCTATATAACACTAACTCCAAAATATATAGAATCGACTTCAAACGGTGAATCCAAACTGATATACTTCATTAGTTGTGCGCTTACATACAAAATTTATAATTTTTCGAATTTATTCAGTATCAAGTCAAGCGGTTAAATGTGCGAGTTTTTAAGTTAATTTTAATATATTCATTTTTTAACATTTTTACCGCTTTATTTGATACTAAAATAACACAAGAATATAAAATTATTACATGTAAACGCATCACTCATAAAGTAAATTAGTTTGAACAATTTAAATTAGTCGTATAAAATCTATTCAATCAATTTTGAAGTTAGTGTCATATAACACCAATATCATACTAGTCGGACTCCATTCTCCATTCTGCATGGTCAGCTATCTTATTTTGAGTACCTTCAATAAATATGAGTATTAATCCAACTCTTTTAGTCATTCTTCAAATTTAATGAACCAAATGAGAGAAATAATTTATTGTAATAACAAGGGTATTAAATAGTTCAGTGGCTTGACCTCCATCTTTCCTTAGAAAAAAAAAACATGTTATGTGATCTTTTGTCAATTTTTATCACTATTAACAAAAACTTTCCTATTGAACAATCATAATCAAATCATATTAATAAATAGGGGGAATTTCATGTATACCCCTCAATAACTTGAAAATTACATATTCCCCCCTCTAAAATTCATAATATCATGTATATCCTTCTAAACTTCAAAAACTCACAAATTTACCTATTGTAATGTATTTTCTATTAAGACTCATTTTAAATTTATGAAATACTCATTTTATCCTTCATTAGCAAAATAAAAAATATGTAACATGTTTTAGAATAATGTCAACCTTCTAATTGTTGGTTTCTGGAGACAAATAAATCATTTCTCTACTTTTGAAAATAAAAATATGTTCATTTTACAAATAAAAATACGGTTTGGATTGACTTTTTGAACTTTGAAAATAAAAATATGTTCATTTTACAAATAGGTCCTTATGTCCATAGAAGCCTTTGTCTTTTCTTAAACATGCTACTAGTTTTTTGAATTTTTTTGAATTAAGAGTAAAATAGATGCTTCATAAATTTAAAATGAATCTTAATAAAAAAAATAATAAAATGAATAAATTTGTGAGTTTTAGCAATTTGGAAGAGGAAATATGATATTATAAATTTTAGAAGGAAAAAATACGAAATTTCCAAATTTTTTGTGGGGCACGAAATCCCCCCTAATAAGTAGTTCATAACTCTTATTCCATATGTGTTTTCCACAAATTAATGCTTCTAAATTTTGAAAAAAAAAATAATAATAATAATAATTAGAAATAGATTGTTGTCTAGTAGACTTTATTTTAGTGACAAAATACAAATATTTTTTGTGTAAAAAGTCATGAGTTTGAAATCTGAATTAATGATTTTTTTTTAATATTGAAATTTTGAAAACTTAATCTCCATCATTACACGTAAAAAGTAAATTTGCAAAAAAAAAAAAAAAAAAAAAAGGGAAAGGTGGCCCTTCTTTAGAGGAGATTCCTCGTTTTAGCCTTGGAATTTTCCAACGGGCGCCTTTGGACTGGGCCCGAAATTTTTATTAATATTTAATATTAAATAAAAAATTAATACTAATGTTTACGATTTTTTAGAAATTTTAAAAATGTGCAGCCTTGTGGCTAAATTTGTTTTAGCCTGTCGAAAAACTCGACGGAATAACATAATTTTTTGTTTTAGATTTCTGTCAAAAACCGTTATTGGATTTGTGGTATTTTTATTTAATTTTATGATTTTATGATTTTTATTTTTCTATTAAAATATTAAAAATATTTTTATACTTCTTTAAAAATAGATGAAATGCTATATAATTTAATTTTATAGAAAGACTGTAACAAATAATCCCGATCAACATTTTTAGTCGAAATTTTATATAATTGTAAGAAAAATTAAAATATTTTTTATGTGTGATTGGAAAAAAATAAAAATATTTTGAATCTGAGTTATTAATCTCGGTTGAAAAGTCATTTCTGCGTAAATAAAATAGCTTCTAGAAAAATAGTTAAAGTTACATTCAAATTTATTCAGAAGTGATTTTTGAACCGGGATCAATAACTCACATCCAAAACATATTTAATTTTTAACTTTAGCACACAAATAAATATTTAAATTTTTATTTGAACGACTGAAAATGTTGGCCGGAGTTTTTTTGTTGCAATCTTTCTAGTAAATTAAATTATATAATATTCCATCTATTTAAAAAATATATAAAAAATTATAATATTTTAATAGAAAAAATAAAAAACCATAAAATTTCTAATTAAATTAAAAAAAAACCATAAATCCAAAAACGGTTTCTGACAGCAATTTAAGAAAGCAAAAAAAATTATGTTATTCGGCCGCTGAGTTTCTCGGTAGTCCTAAAAAGAATTCAACCGCCGAGAAACTCAGCAGCCTGGGCATTTCTATAATTCTTCAAAAATTATGGGTATTTTTATTAATTTTATTTTAATGTTGGATAATAAAAAGAATAACAGGGACTGGGCGAACATCTGAAATCAAGTTCTTGAATAAAAAAATAAGGACAAACAAAAAGCGATAAAATGATATGCGAGATAGCTTAATAATGTATACAATTTATTAAGAAGGCAATAAGAGGAGACCAATTATTTCTAACACTGATCATACCTAGATCGCATTCTCTATAATTCTATATAAAATTTGTAGTTTTCAAACACCCATATTATATCCTTGAAAATTGAGATTACTAAACCGAGTTATCTGTTCCCCTACTTTTTTTATACAAAAAATCAAAAACTATTAAAAAAAGGGTTGCAAAACGACAAAAATAAAGCTTTTTTATAAAAAAAAAATTTCAAATGCAATCACGCAATCATAGTTGGCACTTGGCAAGGGCGTTCAAATGATTCGGTCAATTTAGTTTTCAACCCAAATAAATTTATTTTTACTAAAAAAATTCATATTAATTTATCTTTGTTCGATTTGTTTAAAAAATTTGGTGGTTTGTTTTCATCATAGTTGAAAATCAAATGAGGTGAGATTGCTAATAGATATTTTGTTAGTATTGTAGTACGTAAAATTGTCAGTTGATATATTTATGATACTATAAATTCAACTTTTTACAATAATTTAGTTAAATTAAATTAATCGACTTAAATTTCACCTTGTTTGGGTTCGTTTAATTTTCATTAAAATCGAAAACAATTTCATTTGATTGATGTTAGTTTATTTTGGCACTAGTACGGACCATATACGTCATATCATACACAGATGCGAAAAAATTACATATTAATATTGTGTAATATTGGAAGGAGGTGCTTGCGCAAAAATAAAAGCTCATACATACCTACACAATATATCATACACAGATGCAAAAAAATTACACATTAATATTGTGTAATGAAAGGAGGTGCTTGCGCCAAAAAAAAAAAAACTCATACATACCCACACAATAAGTTAGTTTCAAACTGTGTTCGAAAGTCAAGATTATTTGTACACGGTTTGTTAAAACCTAACTGTGTACAATTTGTGACCTCCATACACAATTAATAGTTTAGCATCTGTGTATGTTTTGTTCAAATATTCAAACACAAATTTCAATCAAAATCCCAGTCCAAAATATGTTGTATTGATTCAATTTGTATATACATGTGTTTTGAGTTCAATTGCATTCTTATTTTATAAATACATGTTATCATATTAATTTATTTATGTGCGTTTATAAGTTACAACTAGAAATTTAACATGAATATATACACATATAGATTAAATAACAAAGAACCAACACATATTAAACAAAGAAAATATATATAGATATGTTCAAAACAAGCAAAATAACACTAAAAATTAAACAAAGTAATTATATAAGTACTAAATAGAAGCATCAATCTTTTTTTCCTTGGAGCCTCTGGCTGCAGCGTGTCTAAAGTGGTGGATGGCCTCTCGGGCTGCAACGGGCTCAAACAATGATGGTCATGACCAGTTTCTCTTAATTTTATTTTTTGAAAACCTTCGCAGAAGCTGTTAAATTGTGAGAGAGAATCGAATTATTGACCTTTGAATACAACAATTCTATGACTTCTTCCTAGCTAATTATACTACCTCTCTTTTAGTTTCTCTTAATTTTAAGAGGTATGGTATGACTGTTTGATCAACATCAATTTCTCCTATTCGCTTCAATCTATATTGCTCTTCAAATTCTGTATAGAATTGAGGGATTCTCACTAGCTTCCACCCATACCCCATCTGACCATACCACCCAGTCGATACGTTCTTCTCATAGCAAATCACTTAATGGCATAGGCTCATCATTACAAGCCATAATAAATGATAATTGATTTGCTTGAAAATGTTGTAATCTATGAAAATATATCTGAGATAAAACATATATAAATGAGATCTTTCATATTCTACTTCTGACATAATTAAATTTAATAGAAAATTGATAAAAATACTCAAATCTAACATGGTTAAAACAATAAACCGTGTATAAATATTGATAAGAATGCTTGGTTTTTCATGCATGTTGGTCCAACTGTCTCTTCGACTTTAATTCCATTAATTTATATACAGTTAGTATGTGAACTGTGGCATATGTTGTTAAGCATACACGGTGTTTTATATCAAACCATGTAGTTATATATATATATGCTTTTAGGGTTTCTCACTTTTTCGCACCTTTTCTTGTCTTTAGTTAATATTTTTCACTAACTCTTATTGTCTCACGTCTAGTAAAAGAACTCTCTCGATCATATATCTCTCTTCTCTTTCTTTATAGTTGTTGATTCATCTTCCCTTCTTCACACTTATCTTTCTCTCTCTTAGGATTTCGTCGACGTCGCTCACTACATCATGACCACATAACAAACAACTATTGGTTTTACTCAAAACAAACAACTATTGGTGAAATAAAAATTTGAACAATGCAGATCTGTCTATAACATATATAGTTCATGTCTATTAACCAATCCACTATACAGAGAAAGTGCAGTTTTGTCTTTAAAAATTCTGAATATTTCATAAGATCAAAGATCTTGTTTTTCATGTTCAATAACCATTTGTGGTGCGAGGGAAATTTACAGAAGAAAAAAAATAAGAGTGATACTAAAATATTTTAATCATCAATAGGTGAAGTAAAGTTATTCCATCTCATTAGGGCTAAAATATTTTCCTTTTTAGTTTTTCATTATTATTATTATTATTATTATTGTTATTGTTATAACTACTAGTGCTATTATTAATTAATTAGTTACTATCTTATCATTATTATAATTTAAAATTAAATTAAGTAATTTAACTTTTATTAATTTAAATATACTCTTATCCTGATTAATTTTAAATTAAGGTAATTTGATTTTCATAGTAATTAATTTGCAAATAAGTTTAAAAATATTACATACAACGACAATGCAAGAGAAGTTAATGCAAAAGGTTCTCTAGCATCAAATAATTAGTGTACGAGTTCAAATATCTTTTTTTTTAATTAATTCACAAGCTGATGTTCTGATAATTTATTATTTGATCTTTCTTATAATCGAATATAAATTCTTTGGGGCATATTGGTCTTTTATACTAATTCCTACTGCTAGAATATTATCTTGAGGGATCAAGTTATAACAATTTTTGAGTTAAAACAAATTACCACAACTATTTTCTACATTTTCAAAGTCCAAATCATCGATCCAAACAGTTAGATGTGATCTCTACAATAAAATGTGCTTGGAGACCAAATTTTACATTTTTAAAATTTTTTTACTATTTATTAAGATGGGTACAAAATTCAATAGTAAAAAATTCTAAAAAACATAAAATTTGATATGAAAGCACATTTTATTGTGGAGATCATATTGAAGGGTTTGGATCAACAATTTGGACTTTGAAAATGTCAAAAAATAGTTGTGAGAATTTATTGTAACTCAAAAATTATTGTAACTTCATCCCTCCTCTGTTATCTTTTTGTTTACCTTACTTCACCACCAAACACCAATGAATTAAAAGTAAAGCATGTAGATTTATTATTACTTCATTTTTACTCTACTTCACTTGTCAAACGGAAGGAAATTCAAAAGTTATTATGTAATACAGTGTTGTATAAAACGTCAGTTCAGACTGATTAATCGACTAATTAGTCATTGACGGTGATCAAATCGTCATGAATTTTTCTAACTAATCAGTCGATTATTCCCAATTATAGCTAATTATTTTTGATTAATTGTTTGGCGATACCTTATCCGTCCGACAACCGCATACCGTTATTTACAACACTGATATAATAACATCAAAATTATCAATGCACTATTTGTTTTCCAAATTATTTTGGAGTCTGAAATGAATTACAAGAGAGATATTTTGAAAGGAAATTATGAAATATTAATAAAGAAACTAAAATAGAGTAACAGACGTCTAAAAGTTGTCTCAATCCTCCTCTTGAATTTTTTTTTTTTTAAATCGTAATGCTTTCATCCTTTATTACGAAAGTAGTAAATTGCCTTGCGTCCTCGTCCCTTTGTATTTATCAATCATTTTTCTAAGAGTTAATTTTCATGCGTCCATTAAAAAGGTTTGAAATTTCATATTTCATAGCTAGAATTACAAAATTATTTATTTTTCCATCAAAACTCAGAAACTTTTTATATTTTGCTTTTTTTCTTCATTAATTAGAATAATATTAGCTAGAATTCATGTAATTCATGTTTAGCCTTCTGTTGAAGATCAAAATTACACCCCCCCTACTATTAAAAATATCCTTTTCCTCATATATATATATATAGAGAGAGAGATGGGCCATGGTACATTACAATGTATAGCCTTCTTTGTACGTTAGACTATAAATTACGTGATTCAAAGTCCAAATAACCGATTCAAACTATTCATCTTGTTGTTCATATTAATGCCGAGATTTTTATTTCTACCAAAAAAATAAATAATTTTATTATAAATAACCACATCTTTCGAAAAATTATATTTATGCCCAAACCGCATATATTCTAGGCGGTCCGAATCGAAAATTTTATTTTTTTAAAATTTTATTTTTTGCTCTTCCTTAAGCACTATAACTAAAAATGCAAGTTAGCAATAGTTATGCCAATACACCAATTATTAAGGTTAGAAACTTTAAACTTCGAATTAGCCTGGGCTATTTTTGTGAGCTCATATCTCACGTTCTGTTCAGAGATTCTGCATGAAACTCGGCAGTGCTGTTCTAGGATGTCGATACTATATGTCGGTAAATTTTCATGATTTTTGGAGCTGTTCTGCTAAGAAAACTAGAGATGCAAAGTTGGACCCTGGATGAAACATTCATCGGTTGGGACTATTTTTGCGAGCTTATATCTCACGTTCTGTTCGGAGATTCTACATGAAACTTGGCAGTACTATTCTAGGATGTCGATACTATATGTCGGTAAATTTGCATGATTTTTAGAGCTGTTTTTCTAAAAAAACCAGAGGTGCAAAGTTGGACCCCGGATGAAGCATTCATTGGTTGGGGCTATTTTTGTGAGCTCATATCTCACGTTGTGTTTCAGAGATTCTGCATGAAACTTGGCAGTGCTGTTCTAGGATGTCGATACTATATGTCGGTAAATTTGCATGATTTTTAGAGCTGTTTTGCTAAGAAAACCAGCGGTGCAAAGTTGGACTCCGGATGAAGCATTCATCGGTTGGGGCTATTTTTGCGAGCTTATATCTCCCATTCTGTTTGGAGATTCTACATGAAACTGATCAAAATCATATTTTTATATAAATAATAAAATGTTTAAGCTAATTGTAGTACTACCAAGTTTCATGCAAAATCTCCAAACATAATATGAGATATAAGCTCGCAAAAATAGCCCCAACCAATGAATGCTTCATTCGGGGTCTAATTTTGCACCTCTGGTTTTTTTAGAAAAACAACTCTAAAAATCATGCAAATTTATTGACATATAGTATCGACATCCTAAAACAGCACTGCCAAGTTTCATGCAGAATCTCCAAACATAACGTGAGATATAAGCTCGCAAAAATAGCCCCAACCAATGAATGTTTCATCCAGGGTCCAACTTTGCATCTCTAGTTTTCTTAGCAGAACAGCTCCAAAAATCATGAAAATTTACTGACATGTAGTATCGACATCCTAAAACAGCACTGCCAAGTTTCATGCAGAATCTCCAAACAGAACATGAGATATGAGCTCACAAAAATAGCCCCAACCAATGAATGCTTCATCCGAGGTCCAACTTTGCACCTCTGGTTTTCTTAGTAGAACAACTCCAAAAATCATGAAAATTTATTGACATATATTCTCGACATCCTAGAACAGCACTACCAAGTTTCATGCAGAATCTCTGAACAGAACGTGAGATATAAGCTCGCAAAAATAGCCCAGGCTAATTCGGTTTCTAAGGCTAATTCGAAGTTTAAAGTTTCTAACCTTAATAATTGGTGTATTGGCATAACTATTGCTAACTTGCATTTTTAGTTATAGTGCTTAAGGAAGCACAAAAAAAAAAAAAATTTTTTTTTTTTGATTCGGACCGCCTAGAATATATGCGGTTTGGGCATAAATATAATTTTTCGAAAGATGTGATTATTTATAATAAAATTATTTATTCTTTTGGTAGAAATAAAAATCTTGGATATTAATGTGTTTGGAGACCAAATTTGACTTTTTTATATTTTTTTTACTATTTTTTTAGATTTATTGAAAATTGTTGTTTTTTATGGTCCAGATTTGTCTGAAAACAACGGTTTTCAATCAATCTAAAAAAATAGTAAAATAATTTCAAAAAATGTAAAATTTGATCTCCAAACACATATTAATATGGACAACAAGATGAATAGTTTGGATCGATTATTTGAACTTTGAATCATGTGATTTATAGTGCAATGTACAAAGAAGGCTGTACATTGCAATGTACCATAGCCCATCTCTATCTATCTATATATATGTATATATATATGAGATGAGCTACGATGAGCCATGGAGTAAAACACATTTGTATTCCACGCCATATTTTTATTTTGAAAGTGCAAACAATCGATTCGAACCTTCCAACATGTTCTCTATATTGAAATGTGCTTGGAAACTAAATTTTATATTTTTTGGAATTTTTTACAATTTATTAAGCAATTTTAAAAATTACTATTTTGCTGTGAATAGTAAAAATTTCTAGACCATTGGATCAGCGATTTTCAAAGTGGATTAAAAAATAATAAAAGAATTCCAAAAAATGTAAAATTTGGTCTCCAATCACATTTCAATATGGAGATCGTGTTGAGTGGTTCAGATCGGTTGTTTGGATTTTCAAAATGGAAATATAGTGTCATGGAGTAAAAACTTGTTTTACTCCATCTCTTATATATATATATATATATATATATATATATAGAGATGGACTTGGGTGAGATGCGGAGTATACGCGTTTGGTGCTCCACGGTACGGTTTAGCTATTTTGAAAATTCAAACAACCGATCCGAACCGTTCATCTTGTTCTCCATATTGAAATGTGCTTGGAGACAAAATTTTACATTTTTTTGAATTTTTTTACTATTTATTAAGCAATTTTGAATGCCGCTGATCTGATGGTTCAGAAAATTTTACTGTTTTTTACTGTTCACAGCAAAACAGCAACTTTCAAAAATGCTTAATAAATAGTAAAAAATTTCCAAAAAATGTAAAAATTAGTCTCCAAGCACATTTCATTATGGATTAAACATCTAACGGTTCGGATCGGTCGTTTGGACTTTCAAAATGAAAATACGGCGTGAAGTACAAACGGCATATACACCGCGTCTCACCCAAGTCCATCTCTATATATATATATATAGTTAGGCTGGGGTGTTATGGATAGCATAGTGGCCTCCCGTGCTACGGCTCAATATTCAAGTTTTCAAAATCCAAATGGTCGATCCGAACCGTTCATTATTTAATCCATATTGAAATGTGCTTGGAGACCAAATTTTACATTTTTTGGAATTTTTTTACTATTTATTAAGCATTTTTGAAACCGCTGTTTTTCAGTGGTGCAGAATTTTAATAAAAACAGCGATTTTGAAACCATCTTAATAAATAGCAAAAAAATTCCAAAAAATATAAAATTTGGTCTCCAAGCACATTTCAATATGGATTAAACAATGAACGGTTCGGATTGACCGTTTGGATTTTGAAAATTTGAATATTGAGCCGTAGCACGCGAGGCCACTATGCTATCCATAGCACCCCAGCCTAACTCTATATATATATATATATATATATATATATATATGAGGAGGGATCCAATTACACTATTTTATGGTGACATATCTTGACACAATATTTTTATAAGTCATTTTTGTGATTTCAAAATTCAAATAATCGATCCGAACCGTTCAACATGATGTCCATATTAAAATGTTCTTGGAAACCAGATTTTATATTTTTTGGAAATTTATTACTATTTATTTAGATTTTTTTAAATTGATATTTTCAATGGTCCAAAATTGCCTGAAAACAACAATTTTGTACACATCTTAATAAATACTAAATTTTTTTCAAAAAATGTAAAATTTGGTCTCCAAGCACATTTTAATATGGAGATTATGTTGAACGGTTCGGATCGTCTGTTTGAAATTTAAAATCGCAAAAATGACTTATACAAATATAGTGTCAAGATGTGTCACCATAAAATGTAAAAGTAAGCACATTTTATTATAGAGATCACATCTAACGGTTTGGATCAACGATTTGGACTTTGAAAATGTAGAAAATGGTTGTGGTAACTTGTTGTAACTCAAAAATTGTTGTAACTTGATCCCTCCTCATGTATATATATATAAAGAGAGAGAGAAAGAGAGAGTGACTAATATGTATTCATATGCATATGGGCCGAAGTACATACGGTCCAACTTTGAAATTTCAAAATCCAAAAAGTCGATGAACCATTCATCTTGTTCTCCATATTAATATGAGCTTGGAGACCAGATTTTACATTTTTCTGAATTTTTTTTTACTATTTATTAAACCACTTTGAAAATTATTGATCCAACGGTGACTTAACAAAACAGTAAAATCAACAGCCACTGTTGGATCAACAATTTTCAAAGTGGCTTAATAAATAGTAAAAAAATTTTGAAAAATGTAAAATTTGGTCTCCAAGCACATATTAATATGGAGAACAAGATGAATGGTTCCGATCGACCATTCAGACATTGGAAACACAAAAATGGGTTATAAGCATATGTGGGCATATGCTTATGAAAGTAGAATAACCAACCTCTATATATGTATATATATAGAGAGAGAGTGACTAATATGCATTCGTATGTATATGGGCCGAAATACATACGGTCCAAATTTGAAAATTTAAAATTCAAAATTCAAAAACTCGATCTAAACTGTTCATCTTGTTCTCCATATTAATATGTGCTTGGAGACCAAATTTTACATTTTTCTGAATTTTTTTACTATTTATTAAGTCACTTTGAAAATTGCTGATCCAACGGTGACTGCTGATTTTACTGTTTTGTTAAGCCACTATTGGATCAGCAATTTTCAAAGTGGCTTAATAAATAGTAAAAAAATTCAGAAAAATATAAAATTTGGTCTCCAAGAACATATTAATATGGAGAACAAGATGAACGGTTTAGATCGACCATTTGGACATTGAAAACACAAAAATGGGTCAAAAAACGTTCAAAAAATGAATACATTAAAATTAATTTATTAACCTTCTAATTTTGACAGCTTAACTTTATCCTAAATTAATTTGAATGTTTAAAATTTTTACATGTAGACACATCACTCGTAAAGTAAGAGAGTTTCAGCTGTTCAGGTTCACCGTTTAAAGCCGATTCAATGAGTTTTAAACTTGAATTCACCAAGTCCCTTGAGTACACCAAGAAACTTGGTGAACTTAAGAACGCTCTAGTTCTACTCTTGATTATATACTGTAATTTTACATGTAAAATACTTTGATTGGACTGAATTGAATTTATTTTCCACTTATAGCTTTGCAGACATTTCAGTAATTGATCTTCTTTTTTTCATTAGTTGTTAGACCATCACATACAATTAATAGTGGAAGCAAACTGGGGTACAAATTGGGACATTGAAGCAGCACTTTTCTATTTTTTTTTTTCTTTTAATTTCATGCATTATTAAGTCCCTATCTCCCAAGTCCCAAGTATAAACCTCTTATGATTACAACCGAACTAACATTAGTTAAGACAACTGTAAAATAATCTTAACCAATACTTAAGGAGAAGTACAAAGTCAACAGCCTAATCAAAAAAGATTTTTTGAAGATGCTGGTATAAATACACCTGAAGTGCCATCGCAATACTCCTCCCACTCCAAATTGAAGCATCTCTGTCAATCCCTCCCTCTGCTTCTTTCCACCCGATCGATGTCTCAAACTCAGATGGAAACTGGTTCGGTCATACCAGATTCCAACTGGGTCTCATACCAATCACAGATGCAAAGTGAAGAATCCGAAATAGTGGCCCAATTCCTCACTCCGTACCCGCCATACCAAAATGAACCAGATGGCTCAGACCTGGGTCTAAAGCAACCATCTATGTTTTGGTCTGACAATACAACCAATTCGTACATTTGCAATGGGAATTAAAACAGCTCAAACATGTACTATTGGTCACAAGGAGAAAGCAATAACAGCAGCAGTAGCAGTAATTACTTTGCATCACAACCAGATTATGAGAACTACTATCTCAATGAGCCTAATGTGGCACTCGAGATGAACACAATTCCAGCCCCGACAGACTTCAACTTGGTGGAGGAGCAACATAAGAATAAATCTATCCATTTGGTACCAAACCCGAGTTTTGGAGAACAGGTTGTGAATGAGGAGAATAGTGATGAAAACGAGAATTCATGCCCGAGCGAGTCTGACACAAGCGCAAAGAGGAAGTTCCTTGGTAAGTTAGACGGCCAAAGTGAGGCAGTCAAGAAGAAAGCCCGTGCTTCGACTCCTGTGAGTTATTTTACTTCTTTTCAAGTTAGCAATTAGTATATTAAAAAATTGTTTTGAGATTTTCGTAGTTAATCACTAATAAACATGTTTTCAAGAGTTTAGATTTTAACCTTAAATAATTAGCTTTGGACTGAACTCAATTCTTACTGTGATTTCACATTAATGTTGATGGTTTTGTGGTTTTGTCTATCAAATCATGATGATATCTTTATGAAAGATGAATCAAGGTTGATCTAAAGATATCCCCACCTCAATAAATTCTTCTTTTGTTTTTCCCCTTCCTCTTTTTGATGGCCCACCTCCACAGTTAATAATTTAATTAAGGTCCAAGCAGATACATCAAAATTCCTCTATCGTCTAATTTCAAGCACATTATTAGGGGTATATTGTCGATGTATTGCTAAGACCCGAGAATGAACTTATGGAGGATCGGGTCTATTTGCCAGATCGATATTTTTCTTTTATTTATTTATCTATTTTTTGTTCCATTTTGGTAATGAGTTGGTCTATGCACCAAGTCTACGGGAACTTCAGACTAAACTTTGAAAGATCTTTTGTACTATTTTGTACCCAGAACATTCTTGATATGAGCATTAATTTATACAATTTCAGAGCAATTATTTTTTCTTTCAATTCTTTATTTAGATGAATGCTCATAGGAAATTCTGTTGATTTTATTCCAGCAGGTTTGATGATATGAACATGATTGGATAATAAAATACTTGGATTTATCAAGTGCTATTTTTTTAGTCATATCTAGAAGGATTAGATTACAACGGCCTATTGCTAATCATGGATCTGTTGTATTAACACCAGCAAATTGAGTGCGTATCCGCTTAGGTACCTGAGGTACATTTTAAAAAAACGAACGATCTAGATTAATTTTATTCAAATCAAAGTTAATTCCGTAAGTGTTGTGACTGTAGGGGATTGCTTTAAGATTTGTGCTATGCTAAAAAAAACAATCCTGATTTTCAGCTTGCACCTCAAGTACCTTGGGGTGATACGGATTCGTGCAAATTTTAACTTCATTGATGGAAAGGGAGAAGAAAGTAATGCGATCTGTTTTCGTCACTGAAAAAAAAAAAAAAAAAAAAAAAAAAAAAAAAAAAAAAGGAGATTGTAAAGAAAGCTTAAAAGAGCGATAATGACTGCATCAAAGTAAATTATCCATTCACCCAATCACCCTCCTCTGTTTTTTATCCCTTTGTATCAAATTCTAGTTGAAATTGAATTAAATCATGCAACTTAGATAAATTTCTAAGGAGGGTTTAAATGTCTCTTCTCTGATTCTATCTTCATCATGCTTTTATGTATCTCCATTTTACTATTAAGTACATTGGGTGTCCGATCCGTCAACAGCTACAATTGAAAGATGAAATTTCGGATTTGATCTCAACCCTCCAATTACGTAATTTGTCTTCTTTTTAATTAAGTGCATATGTTTTATGTATAAAAGTCTAAATTTAGTTAAAAACATACTCATCACATGTGCTGCAACACGACACGTTATAATTAAAATTGAAAAAATTCTGAAATTTAGCAATATATTTATCCGTTTTTTTATTTCTTTGTTTCTATATTTCTCATCTTCAATTGAGAAGACTCCACCTTCCATTTTCTTATTTCTTTGTTTCCTTACTTCTTCTTCGTTTCTATACGGACCACAATGAATTTTTTTTTTCTTTTTCTTTTTTCTCTTTCTTTGTTTCTATACATATTGTTGTGGGTAATTTAGAATATTTTTCAATATATAATATATCAACGTGTGTGTATTCTAAATTGAAAACAAATTAAAGAAGAAGAATAATATAAATTATAAACAAAGAAGAATATAAATTGGAACGTGTGTGTGAATATATATTTCTCTCATAATATGTGTGTGTATATATATATCCTATACATACACACGATAACATTTTTTATTTATGTTTTTTTTGATATCATATTATATGTCGATATTGAATTGTTGTACGATATTTGATATTAGATTTGAATCGAGTTATTATTTGATATCATTGTAACTTAAAAATAAAGAATCATCACATCATCAAATTGTTGTCAGAGATCACGATTAAAGTCAATTAAAAATACATAATCATATAAATTTTCTATTAACATGTGTCTTAATATTTGAATAATTATTATTTTCATTGATATTTTTTTTTCTTGTAACATGTACCCATTGCAATGCACGGGTATGATATTAGTTATTTTATAAATAGTAAAAAATTAAAGCTTTAGCATTAAGATTCGTGCTTAATTTTTAAAGTATATAATTCTTCGATAATTTGAATTTGATGAATCCGTATCACCCTATGTACTTGAGATGCAAGCTATAAATCTGGACCATTATTTTCATGTGGCACGAATCTCAAAGCAGATCCCCTCCAGTTCCAAGACTCCCAACTTGCTCCGAATTGAGTTTGGCCTAGCTGGAATTAATCTCGGCCGTCCATTTTTTAAAATTGTACCTCAAGTGCCCCGGGACACACGGATTTGAATTTGATCCAGGTCGCACTACGGAAGCATATCCTCTACGGAGTCGTAAGCTGCGGAGCTTTTAATATGGTCCGTTCATTTTAATCGGATGGACCAGAACAGATCTTGCCCGAATTGAAAACAAAAAATTCTCAAACTTTGTCTGCCCTTAGAGGATACGCTTCCTGCCCGCTAAAATATTCATGCTGAGCCCAATATGAATGAGGGTTTCACTGAAGTTTAGGGTTTCGGGGCTCTGGCAAGGTCCTGGCCACGGCGATATCAAAGGAGAGTACTGTCAGAATCGCCTTAGTCTCCTGAGCTTAATACACTCACTGTCGACAAGTATGGGTCATCGGAAAGGGATATAGGGCAGAGCTCATTTGGGTTTCGATCCGATTCTTTCTTCCTTCTTTGTGTTTTCTTTCAATTGAATTATTACTGATGTCGATAAGCAGTGACAAAACTATATATTGATTAGATATTAGACTTGATTGTAACTTACAATAGTTTCATGAGTAACGAAATAGGCAGTGCTGCCTTTTTATCAAAAAAAAAATTGCAATATGAAATTCATATAGTTCTTCAAATTTGAAACCTTGATCTTATGATTTCTTATTAAATTTCTTAACAAACATGAACCTTGTCATTATGGATTCATAGAGAAGTGTTTTAATTATGTTTTTCATAATTTTTTGAGTTTTATTTCTATTTTTTAAGCTGTCAAATGTGTTTAGGGGTAAAATTGTCCATATGCTGTCAAAATTCTTTATTTATCTTTGAATTTTAATATAAAATTGAATTGAACTCCAAATGATACGAAATTTAAGTCTATCTTAATTGTCTTGAAGTCCTTTACATGCTGGAATAATTTATTTTACAACTTTGGTCCCTGTAAGGACCTCTAATTGCCAATGCGGCCAGCATAGGTCATTTTCTGACCCCTCTGCCTTGTGAATTTTATTGTGACCAATTGGCTAAATGAAAAATTGTGTTCTTTATATGTAAATGTCCCTTGTGTCATGTAGTTTGTGCTTGATTTATTTGGTGGCCATTGAATTTTTCTACAATATGTTAGTAGAAGGTTTGTGATGTTTTCCTTAGGTGTCAGGCAGGGGTGCACAAAAAATTCGAGATTCGTGATTCGATTTGAGTTTGATTCGAAAAAGTTTGAAAAAAATTCAATTAAAAAATAATTCAGTTTAAAATTAATTTAAACCAGTTCGATTTAAAATTAATTCAATTTTGAATTCAAACTTGGATAGATTCGATCTGATAGGTTCGTGAATTTGTAAAGGTTCGAAATTAATTTACGTCACTATTATTCTTGAGTAAAGATGTTGTCCTCCTTGAATCTGTCCCTTATCTGTCTCCCTAACAATCTTTCTTTTTTGTTCCCCCACGTGGTCAAAATCCACCTTTTTCAACCTTTCTTTTTTGTCCCCCTAACAACCTTCCTTTTTTGTTTCAATCTGAGCAGGTGTTAATATTATTAGTGTCAGGTGTGAATATTGTTAGTGTCATATGTGAATACTTCATAGTTAGATATGAATACTTCGTTTGTTAGATATGCATACTTCATGTTAGATATGAATACTTCTTGAAAGAGGTGGGAGTGAGAGAGATGAATTTGACAATGAATTTTGAACTGTATAAATTATTTCGAACATGTATGAATACTTCGTAATCGTCAGTATGAATACTTCTTGAAAGAGGTGGGGTGAGAAAGATGAATCTGACTTTGAATTTTGAATTGTATAAATTATTTCAAATATGTATGAATACTTCGTAATCGTCAGTATGAATACTTCATCTGTTTAGATATGAATACTTTTTTATTTAGATATGAATAATATATTAGATTCGCTGTAGTGGTCTCCAATCTTGGGAAATGTCGCTTTTAGACGATTGCGGTCCCCAATTCAGGCTGTCACAAGACGTCAGCAGTCTCCCTGGTCGTTACTGATCCCCTCCAGCTTGTGTTTACATATGATGAATGGTTCTGATAATAAGTATGAATACTATATAAATTCTTAAGTATGAATACTATACTTTTTAACTATAATCTTGCTTTTTTGATAGTAGTTAGCACATTTTAACTAATTTTTATGTCTTTTAGTACCGGAAACAGATAGAGTACTGAAATAGGGGACTGTTAATCCATCCCATTATTCTCGGGTTAATATTGTCACACAGTAGTTTTGGCTTGCAGCGCAAAGGACTAGAATCAAACCAGAAATTCATATAGTTCGTTCGCTGCATTAGGCCAAAAATACACTGTTTAAAATACCTTCCGTATTCCGTCTCCCTCTCTCTCTCACTCTCGCTTACCTAAACGCGACTTTTGCTCTTTCCCATCGACTTTTTTATCTCTCCGATGGCGCATACAGCGAAGGTTTGGAGCTCTTTCTCTAGTCGAAGCACAATATCTCTTCCTTTCCAAACCCCTCTTCTCTTCTCCTTTTCTCTGATTGCAATATTTCAGCCAAATAATCCAAATCACGAACAACTGGCTCAATTGGTGATGATTTTGCACGGCCTAGAAGGACGAATTTTGATTCCTCTCTTGGTGGATGTGGTCTCGTGGTAGTTTCGAGGCCAGAAGGATCAAATCGAACTAGTTTGAATTATAACGAACCAAATTCGAACTGACCTTTTAAGGTTTGAAATCTCTTTCAATTTCGAATTGGGTTTGGTTCGAAATTATTTCGAATTCGAATTAGAACTAAGGCAGATTCGATTTGGTTCGGTTCGTTTGCAGCCCTTATACCCTAACAAAACCCCTTTTTCTTTGTAATTTTTTTCATTTTACAAGAACAGTGATTGTTTTCAACTATAAGTGATCTCTTGTGTGTGTTAGATAAATAAAAAGGCTATTCCTTTCATCTTGAGGTTATTCTTGAAAAATTAGCTGCTCAGGGTGTATGTACAAAAATATCCTTTATTATACTTTTTACTTATTTCTTGAGCTAATGTGTCTCATTGCTTTTTTCTTTGATGGAATGGAAATGAAGACCTTCTGATATAAGGAAGTGGTTCATTACGCAGCATGGATAAAGGTAATGGTGCTGCTTCTAAGCCCGAGGCAAACCCAAGTTCAGAGAAACCCACTTTAACTCTCCCGGAGAAACTGGTACAAGTTTGTTTGTTTGTTCGTTTGTAGGCTATATTTGGTTTTTCATTTACATTATTTTCTTTATGGTTTAGTTTGAGTTCTGTCTGTCAACTTTCTTGTATGTGGGTAAGGAAAATAGAAACTGTTGTTATTTGTATATACTTTTCCTTTATATATTTATTTTCTATCAACATCAAAGGATTTGGTTGGCAGAATTAGGTGTATCTTAGCCTAATCATCCCCTGTTTCAAAGAATATACGGAATTCATCTGGTTTTATGTCAGCGATTTCAATCAAAACTACTACCTGGACTTCAATTGTTATCTTCAAGTCCAAAATTTATGCTTGGTGTTATGCGTTTTATAGTGCATCGCAACTCACCAAGTTAACTATAATACCTGCTTAATTTATAACTCACCAATTTAAGCTTGGTATTTATGCATTTATTGTCGTGCATCAGTTTTTCACTCACTGCTTAATTTATAAGCATGCGTAGGCAGGATAAAGCTAATTGAAAACTATTTTTATACAGGTGCCTATGGCTCAAGATACTCCTGCCAGGAAAAAGACTAGCAAGTACTTTGCCTATCCAGTTCAAAAGAAGCAGCTTCTAAAGAGGTGCCAAAAGATGAAAAACCTCCTTGCCAAGCGCAAAACCCAAATTGAAACAAAAGGAGAACCCAAGCCTACACCAGCCAAGAAGCCCCATGTAGAGAAAAAGCCTAAAGAAGAAACAGAAGAGGATGATGACTTTGTGAAGCCAGTTGCAGTCGAAGAAGTCAAAGGGCTCGTCTGGGACTGCACTTGCCCGCGAGTCATTTGCTGTGAAAGATGAGTTGGAGGAAGAGGAGTTGCTCGCAAAAGGAGCTGGTAGGGGCAGAGGAAGTGGGGAAGGGTTGCAGGCTCTGCATCTGGAGGAGAGGGCGAGGTGGTGGGAGGGGGGGTTTTATGAATTTTGGTGAAAGGCAGGATCCGCCTCATAAAGGAGAGAAGGTACGGTATGTTTATCTATTGATTATTTGTTTGCTTTGATATTTACTTAGACTTAATTTCTTATTCGAAGATTATGCTCAGTATTTCGTTGCTGCAGGCCTGATACTAGTTTTACATTAACATGGTACCAGTGTGGTATATGTTTGTGTGGATGTCAACATTACATACTATTTTTGTGGCTTGGTCTGTTCATATTGACCATGTCCCTATTACCAAAATGTTCACCACATTTAGAGGTATATTAACTAAGAAAATTGTATGGGTATTTTAAATTAAGGAAGGATTTTATGAGCTTGTTGTATGCAGTCTAAAAAATGTGTAATGGAGCACAGAAAAGTCTATGGGTGTTTATCAGATCTGTATATACTGTATAGGAAGCAAACTGATTTTATTTTTTATTTTTATTTATATGGCATTGTCTATATCTGAATTTGCAATTTTTTTTTCTTTTTTTTCTTAGGAAGTACCTGAAGGGACCCCTGAGTGCTTATCTGGTCTGACATTTGTCATTTCTGGGACTCTTGATAGGTGTATATTATGGTTTCGACATTGAACTCAATATTTACTAGTTAATTATTTGTTTTCAAATTTCCATTAAAGCTGTATTGCTATTTATATTTGTTACTTGTTAGCTTGGAACGAGAAGAAGCGAGGACCTGATTAAGCGTCATGGTGGTCGTGTTACTGGATCTGTGAGCAAAAAGACGGTAAATCATGACCATGATAATCTTTATTATTACTCGTCCAGATAAAACAATGGGAAATTGGTATTCTCTTGTAGAAACGGTAATTTACATACAACCCTTCAATTTCTTGGAAACAACCAAACGTGTTGTCCAACTCCTGCATTCCTTTTTTTAACCTGTAAAGTACCTTAAATCACCAGAGAAAGTTGCTGTACGATCTTGATTAATTATATTTTCTAAATATTACATTTAGAGCCTCTTTTAATAGAAACCTCTGGCTATTTCCTGAATAATTATTGCTATCGTTGTTATCTACATAAGTCTTTTAATAGAAACTTCAATGTTTAAATCTGGCTTTTGTTTTTCAGAGCTACTTATTATGTGATGAGGACATTGGGGGAAGAAAGTCTCAAAAGGCCAAAGAGCTAGGGTACAATTTTCAAATATAATTACACTTTGAATAATGTGCAGAAGATTACATTACGGATTGCTGACCCTTGTTTTCTCTTTTGTTTCTACTTAGGCTCCCATTTTTGACTGAAGATGGTTTGTTTGATTTGATCCTGAAATCAAAGCCTTCTGGTTCCAAAGCACCTACAAAGCAAGATGAGAAGGGCAAGTCGCCGGAAAAGGTAGCAAAAGTGCAAACAAAGAGCAGCCCTGTAAAAGTAGTGAAGAAAGGTATGCATACTTACTTTTAAAATATATAAATGAATCCCCCTAAAAGCTATTTGTTTGAACTGCTTTACTTCATTTAATTTTCAATTTCTAGGATTAGTGGAGTTAATAGAAATTGAAGTGTGTTACAACCTAGTTCAACTAGAAAAGCAAAATAAATGTATATGAAATGAAATAAGAAACAGAAGGTAATGAAATTTGGAGTCGAAACAATTTGTGAGGTAATTTGATTTTGTAGATTGTTATCTAGGAAGGAGTTGCTATGAATACTTTGTCTAACAATGATGTCTTCTTTATCAGATAATTCCATTAGCTCCACGCAAGGAAAAGAAGCTCCAAAAAGCACCAAACCTAGCATCTCTCCTAATAAGAAGAAGGCCAAAACTGGAGTGTACAGTTCGCTTACATGGACAGACAAATATAAGCCAAAGGCCTCAAATGATATTATTGGGAACCAGTCTATTGTATGTTATTTTCATCTTTTTAACAACATTTGTGATTTTACTAGTTTGACGTAGTCTATATAATATGGATGAGTGGTAGGTCTCATCATTTGCCTGACTATCATTTCTCACAAACTTTAGCACCATCACAACCTAGATTGATTTCTTTGGTTATAGTAATTGTATATAAGGTGATGCTAGGCATGCATAGATATAATATTTTACCGGAGATTCTTTCAAGCTTTGACAAGTTATGGACTTTTGCATTGGTAAAAATTCTATTATTTTACCTGAGATATTATACAAAGTAATATGTCTATTTTATAGGTCAAGCAACTACAGGATTGGTTAAAGAGTTGGGACAATCAATTCCTGCATGCTGGCCAAAAAGGAAAAGGGAAAAACAAGTAGATAGTGGATCTAAAAAGGCTATACTTATGAGCGGGTCACCTGGTATCGGGAAAAGCACCAGTGCTAAACTTGTTAGTGAGATGCTTGGGTTCCAAGTTATTGAGGTATTTTAAAAATACCATCATATACTGCTAATGAGATAAATATTAATCACTGTTACAGAAATGGTGAAGTGGAAATATAACTAATGCAAATTTTATTATTTCAAAAGATATATAATTATGCAAAATTGCACATTCTTTCCAAGACAGTTTTATTATACGTTGGTATTATAACTGTATAGTAATTAAAATTGGTGTGACATTTTTAACATGTTTTGTACAAATGGATTATGCCATATGTGAAAGCAATATTGGAGATTTTGGGGGATATCAGAATCACCTACTCAATTTTTTAAAATAAAACATGAAAACCAATATTTAGCTACCAATTTTGAACACTGTTTGGTTGGTAATTATTTGATGTAGGTTAATGCAAGTGATAGTCGTGGCAAGGCAGATTCAAAGATTGTGAAAGGCATTGTGGAAACACTTCAAATTCCATCAAAGAGCTTGTCAGCAATTCACACTGAACTATGGCACTAACAGGTTTATTTCTGTATTGAGTGCTCTAGGATGATCAGTTTGGTGCATTATGAGAGAAAATTGTTTGTACTTGTTGATACCAGTTTGATTTTTCTTTATTTTTTCTTTTTAATGTGAAATTGTTGGTTGCTTAGTTAGTCTTTGATTTATGCTATAGTGGAGTCAGCTCAGCCGTGTGTAGTATTGCACAGCTGTCCCAAGCCAGGATAAAGGAGGAGAGAGGTGGACCGTGATAGGCGTGGCGAGCCAATGAAAACAGATTTTCTTATGAATGAAACCCATAATGACTTGTGACTACGATTGTGTTTCATTTCTAGCCTACCCCAATTAGGGACTAAGGCTTGGTTGTTGTTGTCAGGTTCAAACATCAAGTTGTGGCCAAATAACATAATCCAAAATAAAGCTTAACCTTGTCATGATGGTGTACTGCAGTACTGATAGATAGAAGCTGTATTGCTCTCTTTGATTGTTCCTAAAATGATTTTAAATTGATATAACAGTTCGAAGCATCCAAAGTCAGTACTTATAATGGACGAAGTAGATGGCATGTCAGCTGGTGACAGAGGCGGTGTTGCTGATCTAATTGCTAGCATTAAAATGTCAAAATCCCAATTATATGCATTTGTAATGACCGGTATAGCCAGAAGCTGAAGAGCCTCGTTAACTATTGCATGCTACTTAACTTTAGGAAGCCCACAAAACAACAGGTTTTTTTTTTTTTCATATATTTCTGTCTTTATTTCTAAGGTGTTTTTGTATACTTCTTAAAAGCTGTCCTTTATGGCATTGCATAGATATCACAACAAAAAGAAAAAGACGAATGCCAAGATAGATGGAAGGATATGTTCCTCTTAACCCTTTAGCTCTTTTCGACGTTACTAAGGATAAATATCATATAGGGTCTACTAGCAAATAAGTTGGCAAATCAACATTTAGTGCAAATGCATTTGATAATAGAGGAGGGATCCAATTACACCTTTTTTGGTGACACAAAATTACACTATCGATTTTCAAAGCTTTCAAAGTTTTCAAAGTTTAAATAGTCGATCCAAACCGTTCAGCATAATGGATATATTAAAATGTGCTTGCATATCAAATTTTACATTTTTTGGAATTTTTTTACTATTTATTAAGTATTTAACAAAATTGTTATATTCAGACCATTGAATTTTTGTACCCATCTTAATAAATAGTAAAAAAATTCAAAAAAATGTAAAATTCGTTCTGCAAGCACATTTTAATATATCCATCATGTTGAACGGTTTGGATCGACTGTTTGGACTTCGAAAATATAGAGTGTAATTTAGTGTCACCAAAAAAAGGTATAATTGGATCCCTCCTCTTGATAATATTAACTGTCTTACATTCGTTGACATGACCTGTAAAACTGTTTTGAATGCCGTGATATTGGAAACTAAATGGATCAGCAATTAACATATTATATAACCTGAAATATTTAGGAAACTGTTATTTTATCTTTACTGATTTGTGCCTTCCTACTGGCAGATGGCTAAAAGGCTGATGCAAATTGCAAATTCTGAAGGTCTGCAAGTAAATGAGGTACAATAAAGAGCAAACTTATCAGTCTGGATAGTTAATTCATTTATAATGAGAAACTTATGCGCAGACACTATATTTCAACGATCAAGCTCTTGATTTTTCGCAAGAAAATGTATTTAAAATGAGAACGAAAATATACAAAAATTTTAAGGAAACCAAATTAATAGAACATATTACAAATTTATTAGTCGTGTGTTTCTACTGGACTGCAATTATTGTTATTTTGAGTAAATAATAGGTCGCACTGGAGGAGCTTGCCGACAGAGTGAATGGGGATATGCGAATGGCGATAAATCAGTTGCAGTACATGAGCCTCCAGATGTCAGTAATTAAATATGATGATGTAAGAGAGCGCCTCAAAAGTAGTGCCAAGGATGAAGATATTTCGCCATTCACTGCTGTTGACAAGTACTTCAACCTCTCTTTTCTATCCATACATCATGTGTACAAGCTATTACCTTTATTCCTACTTACTAGTCTGTTAATTTCTCAGGTTGTTTGGGTTTAATGGTGGCAAGCTGCGGATGGATGAGAGGCTTGATTATAGCATGAGCGATCCTGATTTAGTTCCTCTTATTATTCAGGTTTGTTTTACTCAGTGTCATTCCTCTGCAGTAGGTAAACCTGTAGAATGACAGAAATATAAGGTAACTTGTACAAACCTTTATAAGGTAACTGTTGAATGGCAGGAAAACTACATAAACTACAAGCCAGTTAGCATTGGAAAGGATGAAAGTGGGGT